>CAIGRP010009169.1:0-12943 GCA_903798385.1 Fraxinus cuspidata | reverse complement strand
TCTCAATCACAATCTTTCCACGATCTTCTTTCATTTATAAAAATATCAAATATTTCTTCATTCTATTTTGTATAAAATAAATAAAAATCACCACGCTATTAACTACCCAACTAAACTCTAACACGTGCATCGCACGTGCCTTCACTAGTAACTTGTAAAAAAAGCATAATTGCATGAAGATAAGGTTTGTCTCTTTGAGGCGAGTTTTAAATTTATTGCACCTTTGGAATGTATTTATAAATTATTTAAATTATAAGTGAATAGCACTTGTAAATTCCTCGAAAATATATAGATTAAAGGTAATTTGAGCGTTTATAAATAATTCACGGTTTCTTAAGTTTTGAAAGACATACGTGATCAATACGTTCAATTTCTTGGCTATTTCCCCCACACAATACATCTATATATGGATAAAGACAATACATCCAACATTCAGACTCTTTAAATTGATGAACCTATCACCGCGGACTGCAAATAATAATTCTCTTTATTATTTGAACAATTCCAAATTTCCAATGACGCGTATGTTTGGCTAATATTTACAAACAGTTTATAAACATTTAATTTAATTTTTATTTTTACACCTTTCGAGAAATTAACAAGTATTATTCAATTATCCATTACTCATTTCTATCTCTTCATAAATGAAATCATACATAAATACTTTTCAAATACGTCGAGTAAAAAAGTGACTTCTTTTAACTGTAAAATAAAATATACTTAGAGTCTGTTTGATTCAAAGATGGAATTTGAATGGAAAGAAAACGAATTGCATTGAATTGCCTAAAATTTGTTTTATTAGGAATTGTCAATTAATTGTGTTTGATTGGTATATTTTTTCACCTGCGAAATGTTGAATTTTTTTATCTTTTTGTGTTCGCTTGACTTTGTTTTTCATGAAAATTGTCAATTAAAGTGATAGAATTTCTTACAATTGGGGATATAATTTTTTTAGATTGCCAAAAAAAAAAAATTGAAATTTTTTTGGTATTCGTTTGACTTTGTTTTACATGAAAATTGTTAATTAAATGGATAATTTTTTTTTTTATTAATTGAGTATAGAATTTGTTTGTATTGCAAAAAAAAAAAAAAAAAATGCAAACAAAAAAACAAAGATGGAATTTCAATTCAACTAAAATCAAGAAAACTAACAAACGTGGAAAACCAATGTCAGATAAAAAAGTGTTATCAAACATGGTAAAAATAGTCATTGAAAAATAAAGTCCTATCAAGCAGCCCTTAGCTCTAATTTGATAGGAATTAAAATTCAGAGTTAAATCTCTAAGTAAAAAACAATAACTAATTTTAATCATATATTTTATGATAGTCACGACTTTTCAACTACACATTTAATTAATTCTTATAAAAAATTATAAAAAATTTAATTTTATTCCCGTGAAATGGGAAGGTAAACTTTTTTATGGCAAAAGAGAAAAGACAATCAGTGGAAATAAGAATTTTAAGATCCACTAACTTGAAAATTAAAATGTAGGGTTTAGCATCGTCCCCACTGGAGGTAGGGTTTAGCATCGTCCCTACCTACTTATTAACTTATAAATAAATTTATGATTAAGCTTTTTAAGCCCACAGTGTGGGCCAAGAAAATGCAGTTTTATGCAGATAATTTGTGAGGGTGGGGTTTATCAATTCATGGAGGTTGTGTCACATCACACTATCAGCATCACAAACCCCACCCATCCTCTATTCCTCTATTGCAAAAACACACAGACATTATTATTGTACCCAAACTCCAACAAGATAAAAAGGAGCACAGCATCTCTTCCTTCTCTTTCTAACTCATAAAGGAAAAGTACAATTTAGGTTTTGGGGGAAGTTGAAAAGAATGGAAGTTACTTCCAAGTTCTTAACTTTGACCTAATCTATTGTAGAGAAATTGCTTTCTGTGTAAAGCTGATTTCATTTTGTTGATATAATTGGGCACACGCACAGTGTGGAGTTTTTGAAGAGGTGAAGGAAGATGCCAAGGCCAGGTCCCAGACCATATGAGTGTGTGAGAAGAGCTTGGCACAGTCATAGGCACCAACCCATGAGAGGTTTAGTTATTAGACAGATTTTCAGGTACTGGGTTTTGTCTTTCTTGAATTTATTTTCTTGTTTTTTTAGGTGAAATTCGTTAAATGTTCACTGTACTTGACTAGGCTTGTACACGAGAATCACTGCGCTGCAACTAAGAAGAATAAAGAATGGCAAGAGAAGCTTCCTGTTGTCGTGTTGAAAGCCGAGGAAATCATGTACTCCAAAGCCAATTCTGAGGTTTTTAATTTCTGTCTTTATTTTGATGTGGGTTGTGTTTAGTTTCTTAAGATTGTATGCTCAATGTGTTGGTGTTACGATTTATATCTGTTTCTGTTTTGCTATTCTTCATTGGGTAGGCTGAGTACACGGATCTTGAGACGCTATGGGAACGGGTTAATGATGCAATTGATACCATTATACGGAAAGACGAGAGTACAGAAACAGGAGAGCTCCTGCCTCCTTGTATTGAAGGTGTCCACATTACCTATAGTTCTTCCACTGCAACTCTGTTGACTTTAAATAATTGAAATTTTGTTTGGTTTGATTTTTTTTTCCATTCTCAGTTTTCTTACATAAAAGGAATGTTCTGTTGCATTAGTTTGAGATTATATTGTAACATGCATTATATAATATGTGTTCAGCTGCACTTAATTTGGGATGCGTGGCAATAAGAGCATCCAGAAGCCAAATGCATAACAATCCAAGAACTTACCTCAGACCAACAGTTCAAGAATCTCGTGGTGTATCTCCTAAAGTTTTAGATGAGAATACCAATGAACGCACATGTAATGTATGGCCTTTGCATTCTGCCAATATCTCAGCATTGAATAAATTCCCGACTGCAGAATCACCGGGTTTAGTTTTGGAGTCTAGTGGGTGTATAACACCAAATACCAACAACCACATTGCTCTTTCTTGTGAGAAACTCACGTCCCCTGCCAATAACCAGATCCTGCAAGTTAACTCTAATACACAGTTGAATGTTGGCTCAGTGTATCCCTTGTACTATGGTAACGTGTTTCAACCTGAAGTCTCAAGGTCGGTCTACCAAGAATCTCAAAAATCCAATCCTGTAATTGTTGGTGTGCCAATATACTCATCGGTTGCCGAGCCTGCTGAAGTATGGCGCATGCAGAATCTATTTTCCTGTGATACAGACAAATATGTTACAAATGGAAGCTCCCAAGCAAATTCTAGGGACAACAACTGGATGGATCCTCAAATGGGGTGCGACTTGTCCTTGAGGTTGGGTTTGTTTTCCGAGTCAAGCTTGAGCACGGGAAAGAATTCTGAGTATGGAACTAAGATTTGTCGGAGAGTTTCTCAAGATGGAGGCAAGCCTAGAGAGGAGTTTCCTTTCTTTCCTTTGGAGTCTGGTAATGATTTCTCCAGGTTGCATACAAGTAGATGGAATTCAGAGGGGGGAGGCCAAAATGTGGAAGATTGTAGAAAGCGTAAAATTTCATCTATTGCCGATATGGACAATGAGCAATTTTTCTTGTCTCAGGACCCAACTTCTAACTGTTTTGCTGGTCGAATGAAAAGACCAGGTATGTAGACAAGCTTCTTTGTTGTATGTATAACATTTCATCTTGAAAGAAAGGGAGAAATTTTTACGAAGCTTCTCTATATGTCTTGGAGCCTTTCCATTTTTGTTTTTCGCGTCTGTTTATTTGTGAGCATTGTATGTTGTTAGTTAACCGAACTTGCAGATTACCAAAAGTCCTTAAATAACTAGATTTTACTAGGTTTCTGAAGATGGGAATATAACAAAAGAACTGAAGTTGCAAGATGCTATGATTAAAATTGTGTTTATTACACGATTTTGTCCTCTGTTGTGTTCTTTTTAAGCAAATTATAGAATGGTATTAACTGATGGTGTAAATGGGAGAACAACATTTTTCCCACAAGGAATGTTCGAAACATACCAACTGAAAAAACAAGATGTCGGATATTCGTACTGTTGAATCCTTTATGTTGCTGGTATTACTTGAGTAAATAACACGCCAAACTTATTACAAGAATGTGAGTCCAAGACTTGTTTGGTGCACATTAATGCAACAAGCAAATAAAAGTGCACAGGCACATGCATTCACTTGTTTCTAGATTGTCGGTCGTCTTAAAATTAACTGTTATTATATTCAGGTAAACATTAAAAGAAAAAGCAGAGTAAAGTTTGGATATTTACATTTATATGTTTCCTTAGCATAATGTGATTGATTAAATATCTTTTCTAGATATGCATCAAACTCATTTCTGGTGGTATTATTTCTGAGTGATACTTATCATACTCTTGTTTCCCTTTCTCTGCATATTCAACTGGTGTTTGTGCGGCCAAAATAGTGCACGAAATGTTCTGACTTTGTCGAGACCATCCTGATATCTTATTCTTATTGACCATATCGTTTGCTTTTCAAGATAATCTGCAATTTTTACTTCGATAACTGGATAAGATTATCATTAGGTTAACACTCCCAAGCAGCTGTAGTCGTGAGACATTTTAATGAGCTTCCATGATGGCATACAACTCTGACTAGTGCATACCATACTGAGAAAGCAATTTACTGCTGGAATGGAAAGTAAAACTTGTCACTCTTCTTGATATAGATATTTATTGCTGAAATGATAGTTTTAATGTATGTCTGACCATTGAAGGAGAGAGATAATAGTTTTAATGTTTGTCTGACCATTGAAGGAGCCTATTCTGGGTCATGATGCATACTTCGGAAATATTTTGTTTTTCTTTTCATAATAACTGGCCTCTAACTCTGGATTTTAATATTTTCTGTTAGTTATCATTTTTAAATAATTCATGTAGTTTCATGTCTAAAAACCTACAAATACCATATTGCAATATTGATAGAGAAACTGTTGTTTTTTATTTATTTATTTATTCATTCATTTTATTCTATTGGCGGTGTCGGGGTGGATTGAGGTGTTAGAATCCATGGACTTGATTTTTCCGAGTGTTCATATCACCCAGATCGTGCGATCTTGTACCTAATCTTTAACGTTAACTTACAAAGATCAGAGAAACTTGTACTGTTTTAACTAGGGAGCAGGCTATCAATATCTTCTGAATAGAAGCGGTTTCATTTTACCATTAGTCATCACACGTGCCCCTATAAACTAGTTGCTGTGTTTTATGTACTTCTACCCCTTATCTTCTTGATTCATTTTTGTTGGTTAATGACATTGTTTCTTTAGGTAATCCGGTGTTTATTTGAGCCTTGATGTAGAAATGTTCTCCCTCTGCTCAAGGGTTATACAGTTCATGTTTACGGTGAACCTCATAGGGATTTTTCTCCTCTCATTCACAATGCTTGTATATTACCATTTTGTATGCAACTAACATATAAATATACAACAGAAACTCCAGCTTCTAGGAAATCAGAGGACGATGAATCTACTAACTTTGGCGTCCCAATTTGCGAAAAGGTCCTGCGTTATAAAGGTATCTACCCAATCTTGCAAGGATTTTTCATGTTCTGTTTTCCTGTGTTTAGATCTATTTTGATGGTGTTTATGTTGAGCTCAAAAAAATATTCTGAATTTATTCGAAACAGTGTAATACAATGGGATTGACAGAAAAATTATTTTTGCATGGAAAAACCAATTTACATAAGACTCAACAAAGAGAAGAGAAGGGCCGGGAGAATCGCCATTAAGGCTCCTGTTTTAATAGTTGGAGCTGATGCTCCGGTGCTTATAGTCACCTTCTGTCCCATGCTGCAGTGGTTGCCGACAGTGCAAATAAAGTACGATTCGGTGGAATTGACAATGAAGGTTGAGGGGCTGGTCGTTTGGATTGGACTAAGAGCATTTGTTGAAGTGCAGTCATCATAGTTTTCTTTGGTCACTTGGACCACGTTATGTGTGCCATTCCAGTTGAATACTGCAGAAAATTAGTGAGAAAAAAATTAGCATGAAATGTCTTTTAGAAAAACATATGCCTTCAAATTAGTAGTAGTAACAAATTAGCAGAAAATGAAGGGATTAACAGGATAGCTAGAGGGCTTGAAACCATAATGTATTTGGTTCAAGATTTTCACCATTTTGTATGTTATTTATTTCCGAGTTAAAAATTCTAGTAATCATTAAACTTTTAGCAAAATTTCATGTTGATAATTGACTCCATATCCATCATTTTAACTAGGGGTCAATTTTAGTGATGTTCATTGAACTTTGCACTTAGTGTCACGTTGATTACTGAATTTTAATTGGGATTCAAACTCATCATTTAACTTTACAAAATGTTTCATTTAGACCATCTATTCAATTTTATGTGTAAAATGTTCAGTTAAAAATGGATGTAAAGGTAAATAAGTGGTTTCGACGAAATACTTCGTAAAGTTAAGTGATGTGTCTGAAACAAGTTAAAGTTCAATAGTCAAGGTGAAGTATAAACTTCCGTGGTCATTAGTAAAATTAACCCTTTTTAACTAATTGAAAAGTTGATAGTCAAGGCGAAGTACGAATGGTCATTAGTAATATTAACCATTTTAACTAATTAAAAAGTTGACAAGTGATCATGTCATCTTCGTTTTAGATAAATTGATGGATATACTAAATGATAATTGTAAGAAACTTTATTGCATGTTTGGCAAAGTTTATAAGTTGGTCAAATTTTATCTTTATCTACAAATTCCGTAATTCATAATTTTTACTTACATTCTGTACGGTTGTTATTCACACGTAACATAAACCCACAACTTATAATCACTTAAATTTTTTTCAAACATTTCAATGACTAAGTCTAATACAACACAATATAGTTTGGTGATTCGTTCATCTTCTTATCATGTTTGATCTCGTATCGTTACAAAGTGAGGAAAACTTACTTATAGTGTCTCCAATCTCAAAATCTTCCCTAGTTGCCCAAGTTCTGTAAGCAATATCTCCTAGTGGAGGAATATTCCATCCCAGCTCGCCTCCGACAGTGTACGTACTGGCGGTCGCAACCACGATAAGGGTGGCTGCAGCTATAAACCACCCAACCAATTCAAATATGTTTGCCATTTTCTACTTATTTTTGTGTCTTCTTTCCTTCTTTCTGCATGTTAAAAACCTTTTTTTTCCTAAGTAATATAAATAGGAGAGTACAAAGTATGAAAATAACTGGTTCCCATATGCATGGCATGAAAATATTCGACGAGTGTGTTTATATTTTTCAAATATGGCGTCCGGACCCCAAATTCTTTGAAATTCTAGATTGTTTTGCCCATATTGGTTATATTTAGTCCATTGTCCAATCTTAAAAACGCGATTATGGGCTACAAAATTTCTAAAAACAATGATGCAAATGAAAACGCATAGAAGGGGTCGGGGCTGAGTAGGTGGGTGGGGTCCACTAATATAAAGTAGACGATTATGAATATCAATAGCTTGTATGTTTAGTTAAACGGTACATCCCCTTTTACACCTTAATTGACACAACGTTACGAGGCACTCTCTCATGGACTTTGTCATTTGTACACTCAATTTATACATTTTGGTTGACACTTGCAATGTTATCAAGTAATAATTGAATAAAAAAATTGTTTTAAGATTTAAATTGTCCAATTGAGTAATGCTACGTGGCAAAGTGTACATCAAATTGTAAATGTAGCAAAGGTTATTCTCTTATTGGAAACAAAAAAAAAAAAAAAACAGTTTTTGCAACCAATGATTTTTTGACAACGCTTCAAGTGCTTGTTGACAGGAATGGATGTGCAAATGGCATGATCCTTAAGTTAAATGTATCCATTATTATTTCGAAATTCATACTCGAAATAAGATCTCGTTTGATTGTGTTCCAAACAATTATTTATAATCAACTCCATTTATTTCATGAGCATTCAATCATCCCGAAGCGAATAATTTTTATAGAGCAAGTCAATATGATTTAATGTTCATCATAAAATTTGAAGAATATTTTTAACTCATTGATGACATTGAGAAAGTAAAAGTAGATTCAAAGATGATGGAAAAAGATTATGATCATCCCATCAAACCCCAGAAACTAATCTTGCCAGCTATACCCTACCCTTGCTGGGAGATATTACTCATATATGAAAGGTCGGTCCTAAGATATTCGAGATCTTAATCGACAAATTATTACGAAACTCTAAAGTATAATTTTCTATAGGCGTATTAATCTCTTTAGTATCATTCATATTCTATTCAAATTGATTTTTTATATTATTTTTAAAAAATTAAATGAGCCATTCTAAAATAAATAACTTATTTTTAGTTTTCATAAAAATTAATTTATTAATTTTTTTGAAAAAAAATTATAAGCTTACTTAAAAACTATGGGATATTTTTTTTAGAAAAAAATTAAGCTCATTAAGGATGTAAATATCCAAGTGTTTTGGGCATCTTATTTAGTTCATCATGTTATTTAGTCATATTTTTAAAAGGAAACAATACATAAATCACGTTTTTAGTAAACACTATTTTAAAATTAAAGATGTAGGTTTTAAATTTCAAAAAGCGGGTTTTCATTAAAAATTATTTATGATTTAATTAATTAATTATATATTTTATTAATAAATATATAAATGTCACAAATATATGAAATTTGGTCACAATTGAAAAAATTTATAGGTCACGGTTAGTTTATCGGTCACAAAGTAAAAATTTAAAAGTCACAATTTGTTCATCGGTCACAAATCACGNTAATTAATTAATTATATATTTTATTAATAAATATATAAATGTCACAAATATATGAAATTTGGTCACAATTCAAAATTTTTAAAGTCACAATTAAAAAAATTTATAGGTCGCAGTTAATTTATCGGTCACAAATTAAAAATTTAAAAGTCACAATTTGTTCACCGGTCACAAATCACGAAATTTATAAGTTACACAACTTATTTTATATCACAAAATATCAAATTATAGGTTTCATATTACTTTTATTTGTATGTCACACAGTATTTATTGGTCACAATTTATTCTTTATCGGTCACACACCAATCAATTTATTTATCACAATCAACAAATCACATGTGACCACCAACAACACAACACCACCACCGTCTCCCCCGCCAACACCAACACCACAAAAAACGCACCGCCGCCACAACACCACCGTCTTCTCTGCCGCCAACACCAACACCACAGAAACGCACCACCGCCCGCCAACACCAATACACCGTCATCGCCACTTTCCAGCAACAAAATCACTGTTTCAAACATCGCAGCCATCGTTTTCACCACTACACCAAATCGTGAACATCACCACCACTATCACCCAAATCGAGTATATCCTCAACACTCTTCCACTCGTGTTTATATAACAAATCGAGGTCTTCCACAAACTTTGAAGTTCTCATACTAATTTTGCGACATTATCTCCACCTTGCTTAGCCTCACTCAGTTTTAATTGAATTTCATAGACTTGGGCTGAGTTCCCAAGTCCGAGTACCCCTCAGAAACTCCATCCTACAGTTGCTATATAGTTGGTAGGCACATAAATTTTGGGCTTTGGCCTATCATATAATCCATTGAGTTCACAAGCTAAGATATTACCATGGAATTGTCGGCATCCAATGTAGAAATGCAGAATCCACTTTTTCCAGTTGAAGGGTGACGGGGAGGATAAAATGAAATAATTAGGGTTTGTAAAAATTAAACTTATAATCTGATTAATGAAATATAAACTTTAAAAATAGGGCTAATTGTAATTTCCTCTTTTTTAAATGGAATAAATGACACAGCTCAAAAAAGAAGGAAATTTTTTTTGAGCTTTAAATTTTTTGAGGCCTCTCAAGAATTCAGGCCAAGGCAATGACCTAGGTTGTTTTGGATCAGGCTGGCCCTGTAGATATGAATACACATTTAATAAATATTTTTAATTATAGGTTAAATGCAAATATGCGAGGGTCACATGCTATTTTAACGTTACATTGAATGGTTTTCATCCGCACTTGTTGGCTGTTATTTTAAAGGGTCGGGAACTCGATAAATTGCTTATAGCCCATTTGTTAGGGCTTCACCTTTTGTTTTCGCTTCTTGTAGAAGAACTTCTTTAAACTAACTTTCTCTAAAACGTTCTATTAACGAGATAAAGTGATTCCTAAAAATTTATTCAAACATATTCAAAAGCAAATTCTTAATTTAAAAAAAAAAAAAATCGATCTTTTTCCAAAACCTGCCAAACTGGCTCTCCTTTCCTTAAGTTGAAGTCCAACTTGCAAATTTTAATCGAAAGATTGAAAACTAAAGTGCAACCTTCCCAGTGTGAATTGCTAGGCACTTGTCAATGAAGTCTTGGAAGAACCTTCTTACCGACTATTTGAAAGAGGAAAAAGGTTACGTCTTTAAGCTGTTTTTGACTTTTTAGAAAAGATAGAAAAGTGTGTCAATTGGTTACACACACTAGTCTACAAAAGACACTATTTTGCATAATTTTTACATGAAATTAAACTAACTTGAGGTTAGAAATCAACTTTGGCTGCAATATTTTATGTTAGGGAATAAAACCACAAAGACCTTCAAGTTGAGACTCTTTTCCTTTTTGTTTTTCAATTTTTTCAGGGGGGTGGGGGGTCTGCAAGCAAAAGGCCCCCAGAAAAAAGACGTGGTAAAACTAGAATGGTAGTTGGGGTCTACAAGCAAAAGTGCCCCCAATAGGGGCTTTCATGTGTCCATAATGGTCACCCTCATGTATTGTGCTATGTACCCATAGTACAACCTATTTTTTAAACAATTGAAATAATTTGTCAGGAAGAATTTGACATGCTTGTTGAAAATCTCTCATGTGATAGGATCCATACGGGACCCGTATGAATTAAAAAGGACAAAAATTGCTTAAAAGATCAGTCATCTATATTAGTTTTTATCTAAAGAATTGGCGTAGAGAATTAGTCTGTTTCTTAAGGGATATAACATTTCCTATAATAGTGTCCATTGGCCCTCTATTGGGGGGAGGGGGTGCCTGCGAGCCCAGACGCCCCCTAATAAAGGGCTTCCAAGTATCCATTATGGACACCCTTATGTATTGTGTTATGTACCAATATCACAACCTATTTTTTAAACAATTAAATCAGTTTGTCAGGAAAAAATTGACATGCTTGTTGACATCCTCTCACATGTGGTGGGATCTATGCGGGACCCATATGAAATAAAAAGGACAAAAATTACCCCTCAATTTGTGAGAGGGCTGTCAGGAGCAGCCTAGCTTTTTTTTTTTTTTTTTTAAATGAGAAACACATTTTGTCAGTTTGTTTATAGTTGAGTTAATGACTAGACGAGCTACAACCTATGGCGATGAGAAAAGACACTGTGCCTAGATTAGGAGAATTGGTCTATTTTATGTTTTCTTCTGATTTTTAACAAAAAATAAAATACTTGAAGGAAAGACTTGGAGCTCATTCAGTCTGATTCAGAGATCTTGCGATGCCATTAATTTAAAGTTGAAGATTTTTAGTTAATTTCCAATTCAAAGCCGTCTTCCAGAAGAGTGGGACTTTTTTTATTTTCTCAAGTCTAAACTTAGAATGGACAGTTAAGAATAAATTAAACTAATTTTATTTCAATTAAATTAAATTGATTTATCTTGATAACATTGAAAATGAAAGCTTGAAAACGAAAATAGTATGATAATATATAGTCCTGTGTGATCAAAATGTTTTTTTTTTTTTTTTAAAGTAGAGTTGTAAAACTTGATAAAATACATTATTGAAAAGTTAATAAAGTTGTAAATCTCATGAATTATATGACTAAAATTAACAACAATACAAGTATCAACCAAAGTTTATAAATTCAGTATACAAACGGCAAAGTCCAAATTATTTTATGAGATGAAGATTTGAAGTTTAGAGAATTGTTCCTTTTCACTTTTTTTCTTTCAACTGTTGCATTTTAAGATGGAATTCAAGTCTCAACACGATATTTGAATACATTAAATTCAAAAGAGAAATTTAATCAGACTAGGACTCGATGAACACATGAATTTTAACAAGTTTAGTGTTCTTAAATGACCCAACATCTTACAAGCACATTAAGAATAAAATTTCATATCGAATATTAAATGTAAATAGCATTTAAGAGCTTAAACTGCTTTTCTTAACAAGGCAGCTAAGCCAAAATGTCTTGATAATGACTCGAAGAAGTCCGAATATGAAAGAATAAAATTTCATATCGAATATTAAATGTAAATAACATTTAAGAGCTTAAACAACTTTTTCTTAACAAGGCGGCCAAGCCAAAATGTCTTGATAATGACTAGAAGAAGACCAATTATGAAAAGGCATATATCTCACCCAATACTTTGTAACAAGCGTTTTGTTTGCTACAAGAGCACGACTTAATTACTAAAAGAAGCCTAACAGAATACTGTCTTTGATCATTATCACACTAATGTTTCGATTTTTTTATAACATTTTCGTCCTCAATCTTTCATTACTTCCTATTTTGCCGATGTGCTTAATCCACTCTAACTTATTGTTCATAAGGCCAAAATGAACTGAAATTAATTACGCGATCAAACTGAATTCAACCTACTTTTCTCTATATTGATAGAAATACAAGGATTAATATGAAAATAGATTTAAATACAAATGAAACACAAAAATCTCTTTATTAGTACGATAATATAAAAGTACAATACAATCGGTGTAATGTAAGAATCATATAAAAATGAATCACACAAAATTGTGTATAACTATAATTCAATACAAGAAAGCCAAGGCAATGGACAACAAAGTGAATGGCAAGGCTGCAACACGGAAAGATGGTGGCGCTGCGCTATTTGGTGGAGGAGGAGCGGTGAAAGGAGATGGTGACGTGGGAATACTGGGAGAGGTAGGGTTGTCAGAGCTGGGTGGAGGAGTAGTGGTGCTAGGTGGTGGGGTGGTGGTTGAGGAAGGTGTAGGGGCCGAGCTTGAAGGAGGTGTGGCAGAGTTGGCTCCTGTGA
>CAIGRP010009166.1:0-51798 GCA_903798385.1 Fraxinus cuspidata | reverse complement strand
GCATGCCCTAAAGACAGCTATCCCCTACCTTGAATCGAGAATATGGTGGACAGCACCTTAAGTCATAAATTATACAGCTTTCTGGATGTATTCTTTGGGTATCATCAAATTCTTATGGCAGAAGAAGATCAAGAGAATACCTCATTTATGGCTGATTCTACCATTTACTGCTATAGGGTCATGCCATTCGGGTTGAAGATTGTAGGAGCTACTTATCAATAAAGTCTTTGCTAGCTTGATAGGGAAGAACATCGAGGCATATGTGGATAACATGGTCGTTAAAAGCAAGCAAGTGGATGATCATATCTCCGATCTTGAAGAGGTCTTCACTACACTACAGAGGTTCATGATGAAGCTGAATCCTACTAAGTGTGCATTTGGAGTGGCTTTCAGTAAGTTCTTAGGATTCATGATTACACACAGAGGAATAGAGGCCAACCCTGACAAGATCCAAGTCTTGATATCTATGGAACCCCCAACATGAAAAAATGATATTCAAAAATTAGAAGGTCGGGTTGCAACCTTGAACATGTTCGTATCCCGAGCAACAGATAGGTGCTTCCCCTTTTTCAAAGTTCTAAGGGGCAATCGAGCTTCAATTGGAATGGAGAATGTAATTTAGCCTTTCAAGAGCTGAAGCAGACATTGTCAATGACCCCGGTCCTCACGAAGCCAGAACCTGGTGATACATGTTATTATACTTGGCCGTTTTTGAGAACGCGGTGAGTGGGGTGTTTGTGAAGGAAGTGGGAAAGGTCCCACAATCTATTTACTATTTGAGTAAGGTACTTTTCGACGCAGAATCTCGCTACACATTGGATGAACAACTTGCACTCGCCTTGGTTATAGCTGCCAGGAAGCTACGTCAATATTTTCAATCTTATCTTATTGTTTTGCTCACCGATCAACCACTTAGACACATACTCCAGAAAACAGACGTCTTAGAAAGACTACTGAAATAGGTAATTAAACTGGGCGAGTTTGATATAGAGTTCAAGCCACGGCCTACAATTAAGGCGCAACCCTTAGCTAACTTCATTGCAAACTAACCATAGGCCCTGGAGGCCACAAGAGAGGGACCCGACCAAGACCTTAAAAATTTAGAAAATATTCGTAGATGGAGCATCAAACAGTTTGGGATCAGGTGCTGGGATTATCATCACTGACCCGAACAAGAAGGCCGAGATCTAATGCGCTCTCAGGTTCGAATTTGAAGCCACCAGCAATGAAGCAGAGTATGAAGATGTCATTCTAGCTTTAGAGTTGGCATACAACATTGAGCTTAAGTGCATCAAAGTTTACAGCGATTCACAGCTTATGGTTGGTCAGGTCGATGGCGTTTTTGAGAGAAAAGTCGAGAAAATGAGCTTATATTGTTTGAAGGTGCATAACCTTCGGAGACAATTTAGAAGCTATGAGATTTTCAAAATTGCTAGAGCTGACAGTGCGAAAGCCGACGTACTATTTAGACTTATGTTCATATGGATAGATGGACTGGACAGAACAATGCACATCAAGATGGTGATTGAGCCTAGCATAAATCAAAAGCCAAGCATATTGGATATTGATCATGAGTCTTCTTGGATATATCTAATATTTGAATACTTATCTAGAAGGAACTTACCATCTGACCCCTGGGAAGCAAGAAACATTAAGACTAGAGTATCAAGGTACTGCATTATTGGATGAGCCTTGTTTTGCAGGAGTTTTACACTATCCTACCTCAGATGTCTCAAACCTTCTGAGTCCTTCCAAGCCCTAGCAGAGGTTCACGAATGTATATGTGGAAATCATCAAAGAGCTCGTGCACTCACCTACAAGCTCATAAGATATGAGTATTATTGACATAACATGAAGAATGGTGCATTGTACTATGTAAGGAGGTGTGACAAGTGCCAGAGGTTTGGCAATTTGATACATACCCACGCTGAAGAATTAACTTCCATCCTATATGCTGCCCCTTTCGAGTAATGGGGAGTGGACATCTTTGGACATTTTCCTTCGGTAAGAGGTCAACTGAAATTCATCGCTGTAACAGTTGAGTACTTCACCAAGTAGGTAGAAGCAGATCCGTTGGAAATCATCTCAGAACCCAAGCTCAGATCATTTGTGTGCAAGTCCATTGTGTGTAGGTTTGGGATACCAAAGGTGCTGATAACAGACAATGGAAGGCAATTTGATAATTTGCAATTCAGAAACTTTTGTGTCAACCTCGAAATTGACCATCGCCTAACATCAGTCTCACACCCTCAGAGTAACAATCTTATAAAAATAACTAACCGGATCATATTGCAAGACCTTCGCATAAGAATTGGACATACAGGGTTTCTATTAAGACAGCAACTAGTGAGACTCCCTTCATGCTAGCTTTGGTGTAGAGGCCATGATACCAGTTGAGGTCAGCCTCTCGACACAGAAGATGATCGATCCTAACATTAAGGGATAAACGAATGAACACCTTGATCTGTTTGAGGAGGTACGAGAACAAGCCTCGTTGAGGACCGCAAGTTATCAAAACAAAACAGCAAAACACTTCAATACCAAGGTCAATAAAAGAAGGTTCAGAGTTAGTGATTTGGTCCTTAGGAGGTCAATGACTACAGGTTCGAGGATACTAGTCACACAACATAATCGAGGTTCCCAAAAAAAAAAAAAGAGTTCGACCATCTAAAGCACTCGAGCTAACTATATAAAGATTGAGCTCGGCCAAAACTTGGTTAAGTGAAATACTCGAGGTAACTACTACACAAAAATCGATCATTATTGACCATAACTTGGTCAAGTCAAAAGCTCGAGGTGAAATCATTTTAAAGACTCGATCTTATTGACCATAATTTGGTCAAGTAAGCTCGAGCTTAATGTTGCACACAGCTCAATCTGTGTTGACCAAATTCAGATCAACCAACAAGGTCAAGCTCAATGTTGCACACAACTCGATCTATTTGGACCAAATTCGGATCAATCAACAAGCTCGAGCTCAATAATGCACTAGTAAAATGCTCAAGCTATCCCACACAAAATGTCGAGCTTATTGGCCAAGAACTGAACAGACAACAAGCTAGATTCTAACCAAGGCTCGAACTATATTTGGCCAGAAAATGGCAAGTAAAATGTTCGAGCCACTAAAAAAAGTTGAGCTTCCTGGCCAAAAATTGAGCAGGTAATAACCTCGATTCCGACTAAGGCTCGAACTATTTTAAACAAAAAATGAATGAATGAATGATGAAAGTCAGGCTTTGTGTTGCACAAAACAGAACGAACACGAAATATAATTAAAGCATTGATCTATCATTACAAACTAAAAAGCCCAGTTCGGGCAATGTACTTAGTTACATTTCAAAAATGACAAAATGGATAGAAGTTCGGGGAGGGTCCTTAGTCTAGTTTGGCGGAATCCGTTGGATTGTCTTGAGCAGAAGTTTCGGCCTCTTCTCCGGCATCCTCCTCTACCTTTGACTTTGAAAGCTCGAGCTCATTGGCAAGCTCATTGACCGTCTTCAGATCATTGATGGGAGGCTTCAGTCATCGGCAATTTTGTCCTAAAAAAAGATCGCGCTAACCTGAGGCTGTAATGATATGACCCTGAGCCATACTGCCCAAAGAGTGTCCCAAACTCTTCTGAATTTTTAAAATCATATGCTACTTTAGTTCGGGACCTGGCGAGTTCGTCCTCGAACCTTTTCCTGGCGTGAATAAGCTCGAGTTTGGCCTCATCCTTTGCGATGTGAATCTGATCTCGAGCTTTTCTTGTTTCAATCCGGGCAAGATTGTGGTCTACCTTATGCTCACGGATGCACTTCTCTTTCTACTCATTTTGAGTCTCTAGCTCAAGCATTCTACTAGACAAGCCCAGACTCTTCATAGCCAAGCCCCGAGCCATGGTCAAGGTCTGAAACAGAGAGAAAAGTTTAACACATAGTAGTGAACATGTAAAGTTAAAAACTCAGGTCGAGATAAAAATCGTACCTTCAGGGTCATGAGCTCAAGTGCCCTTACCCCCCTCACCGGGCTCAACCTCATCCAAATACTTATTCACTATGCTCGGGATGAGGGGGGATCGAGTATGTTCTTCCAGCATCGAGCTGGGAAGTAGTGTGTCATCCTCCAGGTCAACTACTTCTGGCATAGTACGAGGAGTAGAAGCTAGAGCTAAGGGTCGAGGAGAAGGCTGGGGCAAATGCGTGGGGCCTTTTGACGATTGTCCAACCCCGTTGGGGAACCTGCTCGGGTTAGATTCACGAGCTCGTTTTTTTCCTTTTGATGGGACGGACACCTTGGGCTTCGGGCCCTTCGCCTTATGATATACGTTCGTGAGGAGCTAGGACGGATCGAACGACATTTCCAAATTTGCAAGAAAAAAATAAAAATGCAAGGTATTAGCACGATCTCAATGTCGCAAAAAATTACTGAAGCAAGAAGAGTTAAGGCTCGTACTCTCGATTACCCTTAAGTTGGCAAGATCGAGGGCGTCATCCTCGAGTAAATAATCAACTTTAAATAATCAACTTTGGCTGCAAGGAAGTCGTGATTTACTAGCCTTAACCTATCCCTCTCCAAAACCTTAAAGTGTGCGTGACCCTTATTGAACCTATCCTTATATGGAATCTCCCAATTCGGGCTAAAGGGCTGTCGGGGTCTTGAGGTTTAACAAAAAAGAAGTGCTATTTCCAACCCCGGAGAGAGCTCCAAAACCCCCCCTTTAGTAGACAAAATACACAAAGCAATTATACCCCGAAGAGAATTTCAGATCAAAAACCATCCTCAGAAGGTCGACCCTTGGCTTAACCTCAAGACATCTACATAAAATAAAAAAATACACTAAGAGCCTCCACCCGTTGGGGGCTAACTGGCCTAGACAAATAAGAAAGGAGGTCAAGAAGTGGATAAAGAACGGGTGGAGAGGCCACCTAAGCCTGGTCTTAAGGGCATCCCTAAAGAAAGTCATCTCACCCTCTCGAGCATCTAACACTATCTCGTTGGCCTCGGAGGTCCTAACGTCACACAAGGGCATTACCCCGAACTCTCTAACGACCTTTATGACCACATGTTCCTTACACTTGGTTGTACCCGTAGGATATGTCAGGCTAGTCTCGACCTCAGGGTACAAGTCAATAGGTACGGCCATAGGAATAACGAACGTATCTTCTATCTCGGGGCTCTTAGTGGTCGAACTTCTAGAGGATCGAATGCTACTACTACTCGACCCCTCACCGCTACTACTCGACATTATACTACTTAAAATAAGTAAACTTAAGATCTCGACCACTTACCTCTTAAAGTGGTCGCTCACAAACCTTCTAAGCCTCGAACTCGAACTGCTTTTACTGAGAGTTGAGAGTGAAGAAGTGAAAAATGGGAAGTGAAAAGAATGGTATTAATAGAGATCAGAGGAAGGTCAAAGGTCTTGCAATCCTGGCCCTTGGATTAGGACACGTGTAATCCATCCAAGGTCGATCTCCCTCCGCCCAACACACATCAGCCACGTGTCAAACGCTAGCTGTCACCCACAAATATCCCATTAAGTTCAATCTCGAGCCTTCTCACTTCGTTGCATCTCACCTAACAACTCGAATACACAATTTTCAGCTGCTATCTAGATGCAAGGGGGGGCATGTGATACGTCACCTAACTATTTAGAGGCTCGAGCTCGAAGACCCCGATCTTGGCAGGGGTCAATTATACACGTGTCAAGGTCGGGCCGAGGTCGAGGACCCCCGATCTTGGTGGGGGCCAATTATACACGTGGCAAGGTCGGTCCTCATCATGAGGTCGAGCCTTGATAAGGTTGGGTCCACAAGTCTTACGCCTCCAAACGACACTAGTCCTATCTCAACTATAACTCCCTACCTTTCCCATTTAATATGTTTCCTAACCTTCTACGGATTTGACTCAAGCAATGCACTCCTAATATAACACAAACACCTTGTATAACAATGATAAGGACTACAGGAGGCTAAATCATTTTTGGACTCAATCTCCAACATCTATAAATACATAACCTAGCATCATTATTCAGGTGCGTTTTTTCATTAATATTCTACATACAATCTCTTACACAATCCCTCTTTCTCACTTAAGTATCGGAGGGGCGACGAAAACACACATCGACACCTTTATTTCAGGTATTAAATACCAAATTGTACGGAGTTCAATCAACCAGTTTCGAGTTCATTCAGGTGCAAGTTTTTTGTAGCATCAATCTGTTTAACTTTAATTTTAATTAAATCGCACGAAATTCCATTGAAGTTTTGATCAAACAAACAAACCAAATATACATATAATAAAAATATGCTGTGAGTAAACAAAACTAGACAGTATATTTTACAAAAAAATAATAATAATTAATTTTCTTTTCAAGTAATATATAATCTCATACAATCTACTTTACCAATAAGTCATAACAATTTGCCAGTAACATAAATACTTCCTTCTATTTTCTCGAGAAATGGAAACTCTCAAGAGTTCATGCCCCATGATATTCCCCAAGAAAGTGAAAATTTTTAATTTTAGATTTTATATTTTGCCCCTAATTGGTAAAAATTAAAATTTAGATTTTAATATAAGTTAAAGTTAACAACTAATTTTAATTATATATTTAACGGAATTCAAAACTTTCAACCACATATTTCATTAACTTTTATCAAAATTTACTAAAAATCTATTTTAATTCCTATCAAACGAGGACTTAGATCCACCTTTAATGAATATTTGGAAAAAAAAAAATCCGACAAAAGCAGAATACTTGGTGGTTGTGTGAGACAAAAGGGGTAATAAAGTAAAAAGACATTCTATAGCTTTAGGAGGCGCTGATATGGGGGATAAGCTTATCTTGTAAACATATATACTTAATAGTTATTTTTTGAATTCAATTCAGATTATTGATCTCGGTTTACTTTAATGATATAGATAAATTAAGTAAAAATAACATATTAATTCTTATTCACATTTTTTGATTACTTCCTTTCAAATATTAATTAAATTTTATTTATGAAATAATTAATTAAATATATTAAGGTTACAATTCTATAATATTTGGTTACAAATTATCGAATTAATTGGTCACGATTCAAAAATTTTATAGGTCACAAATTATTTCACGTTCATAAATCTAAAATTTTACAGGTCACAAATTATTCAACAATTACAAATAAAAAAAATAAGTTACAATTTATTTATCGGTCACAAATCACAAATTATATAAGTCATGACTCAATTTTTTATGTTATGTATTATTTATTAGCCATATATTATTTATTGATCACAAAATATCCAATTTATTGTTCACAATCTCAAATACTTTGTCACTTAATAATTATTGGTCACATCACAATCAACCAAATAATTGGTCACATCTAGGGGTGGCAATCGAGTCGAGCGACTCGACGGCTCGTAAAAAACGAGCCACGAGCCGCTCGGGCTAGTCATTTTGACAAGCTTGAGCCCGAGCCGAGCCGCAAGTGAGCTCGTGGGTACTCGTAAAAATTCAAAGAAATTTAAAAAAAAAAAAAAAATTCAAAAAGCTCGTGGACTCGCGGCTCGGCTCGTGAGCTCACGAGCTCGTGGGTTAAGCCGGGCTCGCCCACAAGCAAACGAGCCACAAGCCGGCTCGGCTCGTGGCTCGCTTCCCATGAGCCACGAGCACGTGGTTTTACGGCTCGACCCATTGTCATCACTAGTCACATCTCAAATAATTTATCGCATATTAATTATTGGTCACGAATTAATAAATTAATTGGACACGATCAACTAAATAATTGGTTACAAACACCCTCACCCTATGTTATCCCACCTACAACCATCGCCATGCTCATCACCACTATCTACCACCAACACCGCCAATATCACCACCACCTCACCACCACAGCCAACATCTCAACCACCACAACCCAATCACCACAAAAAAATCAGATCCAAAATTACCCGTCATCGCCACAACCACTACCAACATCACCAACACCAACTCACCGTACCCTCCAAAAACTCTAACTAAGAAGATCAAAGGAAAAAATCAACCCAACACCCCAAAACCATCGCAACTACACCCCACCTCCACCACTACACTATCACCACTAGCATCATCATTGCACCACCACAGCTTCACACCTTTTTTATGTCAGACACACGGACCCGCAACCACCATGAAGTAGTAGTGCTCATCGCTACTTATAACAGACCTTCCGTCGTCATTTTCTTAATAGATTCGCAATGGGTATGTCTACTTTTGAGTGATGAGGACGCAGACACTAGTTGCTTCAGAGCAATGCCACTGCGATGGTGACATCTTGAGCGTCGCGTCACTGTATCTTTGACGGTATCTCTGGCGAGAGAGAGAGAGAGAGAGAGAGTGTGTGTGTGGGTGGGTGGTTTGGTATGCGTATTAGTTTAATTTTATAATATATTTACTAATATTTAAATTTTGGATCATTATTTGATTTCTGAATAAAATACTCGTAAATTTTATTTTTTAATTTGGAAGTTGAAATGTTTGGGTAGATGTAATTTCCACAAGATTCAATAGCTGTCTTGATTCAATTGTAGTCAACAAAGTATGAACGGGTCCAAGATCAGACTACAAGTCGGGTTCGTATGTTAAAAAAAATTAACTCATAATTTTTTTTTTCACTGAAAAATGAAAGATCTAGTTCTCCCTACATCCGTCAATGCAACAAAGATTATGAGATTTTTATCTTAACCCCTGTTTGACATCCTTTAAAATAAAACTCTTATCTCTCAATTTTTATTTTTTAATCATAAATTCTTAAAATAAAATATTTTGCTCGTAAATTCAAAATTTTTACTACTTTTTAATCACACATTTTCCAAAACATCACCATTTCAAAACTTATTTTTCTCAAAAAATTCATTTCAATAGTAGTCAAATAGGGGCCTAATTTTAAGAATTAACTAATAAAAAGATGACAACGCTGGATTGACTGGTTTGAAATTGTTTTTTATCCGACATTCAATGAAATTGTAACGTTAGCAATATATCAAATTGTCTGGCAAAATTTCCGGTACATATAGCAAGATAATAGATTGCTTACTTGGTATCTTCAAATATTTTATACTTGTGGAAAATGATTGAGTCAATTATCGTCGTAACTTGAAATAAATAATAATCACATTTCTCAATTGCACGGCTTAATTTGTATTAGTTGATTAAGGCAATTGAACTCTTTGAGAATTGTCCGTCAATAGTCCATTATCGAGGTATTTTCATAGTTTCTAATTGATGGGCATATAGGTATTGCATATCTCTACAAAGCTTCCCCAGGATAGGCACCATTTTCCTCGAAAAAGCATTAAAGATAGAGTTACATATCGCAGGTTCACCATTTATAATCACACTTATAATACTCCCTACAAGTAGTTGTACACCTTGAGTCTCGATACCATTTGACACGACTTTTGATAAGTTAAAAGAATTTTAGAGATTCAAAAGTTGTTTTTGAACCCATTTGACTGTTTCTTCTAATTAGAAAAGTTTTTAAAGGAAGGTGATTTAATATGATTTTCTCTTAAAATATTTTCGAAATAAATAAACTCTTTTAGAAATTAAATTTCAAATAAAAATTAAGATAATTTTATCAGAAAACTTTACTGGTAGCAAAAGAGAGCAAAAGAGTAAAATAAAATTCATCCTAACGGACCCTAATAATTGCTCAATATCTTGTAGTATTGAAATTGTAATGTGGGATTATTTTTGTTTGACAATAGGTCACTTCAATGTCAAGATCTTGCAAAATGTCTCAAATTTCATTAAACATCCTAATGGACACTAACTTTCCTCTTTATGATAATAATGTCCTATTAATAATGTAGGCCCAATTTGTTTTTGCTTAAGATCGATTTTTTTATAATAAAAGTTGATTAATCGATTTTTTTATAATAAAAGTTGATTAAATATGCGGCTAAAAAATTGATAAAAATAGTGAATGTAATAAAATATAGTTGAAAATAAATTTACAAAAATTTAATTTTTAAAAATAAAGGCCATATATATATATTTCTCTATGCCTTTGTTTGATGAAGATTAAAATTAGTTCTTTAATAAATTTCGATAAAAAAATGATGAAATGTGTGAATGAAAAATGGTGAATTTCATTAAACGTGTTTAATGGTTAACTTTAATTTAGTTATATATCAACATCTATATATCTTTCCATGTGAAAATGATAGTCAAGTTGCTCAATTAGGGTGAATAAATCAAAATCCACTGGTCCCACCAGAAGACTTTGCAGCCCTCAATCTTTAATAATAGTCTAACAAAATATCTTTAAAAGATGCCGTTCTCTTCGTATTTCAATTTGATGTTTTTTATTTTTCATTCATTTTGAATTTTGTGTTTTAAATGTTCATTTTAAGATTGTTGAAAATGTATTTTTTTGTGTAAATATGTGATTAAAAATAAATATGAAAATTAAAGAGTTGAAATAATGGTTGTCAAACATTGGCTAACATATCCTATTCATCGGGTTTGTTAGGGTTCGAATAATTCAAGACGGGATTGAGTTGAAGGGAAGGAAAGATGGGTTACCACAGACAATCCCCCAAAACTAGACAATTTGCTCAACCACATAAAATACATAATCACAGCACAAGCATCTCCATGTAAACCAAACAAACCTAGTTAAAAGTCTTGTTTCATAGTAACACTAACGAAAATAAATTACATACAGTACTAGAACTTTTGCTCCGTGTTCTTGCCAATGGTTCTTTAATTTTACATCGCATGACGACAGCAAAAATACAAAATACCCATCAAAACTACGATGTAAAAGACGACGAACAAAATATTAAAACAACCCGATATTAAAAACAGTTGGTACTAAATGTTGACAAAATCACCCCTTAGAAGGCCATGTTGCTTGAGCTGACATGATGATGCCTACAATCACGCCGAACAGTCCTAGAGCACTACCAAATATCTCAATAACGAGAATCTTAACGAAGAGTGAAGAGTTTTGTGCATCGGATAAAGCGCAGCTGCTGCCGATGATTCCAACACATAGCCTTCGACAGAATAAGGAGCGCAAAAGAATTAGAAGATAAAATTATATGGTCATCTCATTGAGCTGTAAGTGTAGATAACTCACCCACAGACAAGATTTGCAAATCCGACAATGATTCCAGATGCAAAGATAGCATAGCCTGCTCGAAGGGACTCTGGATCATAAATTTTTGAGGAAGGCACACTCTCCAGCTTTGTTTGAAGAATGATAGCCACGATAACTCCATATATGGCTACCGCCTCACAGAAAATCACACTGAGAGGAGCATGAAATTAGTAGAGTTTACAGTAACAAAAGGTCAAAAAGACCAAGCATAAGTGAATGAATAATCTTCACATGAACTTATACCGAGCATTCAATCACAGGTAAAACTTGTAGTAGGCGTGACTTGAAAGTGAATTATATGAGATACATAAGTAGATTTAGTATCACAATGCCGATTAAGAACACTAAATAGAAAACCTATTAAGAATGTAAAGATGGGGAACTGATTGAAATAAAAATTGGTAAATTTTCCAGTCATGGCCTCTTCCTCATCTCCCAAAAGAGGTCCATAGCATTATGCAAAAGAGATCACACTTGAGTTGAGACCTACAGGCTACAATCTCATTGAGCAACTTGCTAAGTAGGGGTTCCAGCATTCAAGTTACTAAATTGTAAGGAGTAACTAGAATTCTCATATGTGCCTATCAGCATATTAACATCCAACGGTTATATATTGTTTGGAGAGGAGAAACAACCAAAGAAGGAAGAACTAACTATTTATCAAAAACCCCCCCCCCCCCCCCCCCAGTTATTATCTACATATTTCATGGGCCCAAAACTTACAAGTGCTTAAAACCCTACCAAACAAGCACTAGGCCTTTTTTGCAAGAAATATTTTCTTTGATTTTCTAACTGTGTCTAGCAAAAAGTGTGATATTTATCACAGAAAATAATAACCACCACTAACTCATTCACGTATATAACTATTTTCTTTCATTTAGTTAAAAAAAATATATATCTGCATGCAATAAAAAGCCCACATAGGTGCTGCCAAAGACCAAACTGTGAGATACACACTAGGCATGGGTGCTTTAATGAGTCTACAAGTGCAAAACAGCACTTCTTGAAATTTAGTTTTGTTAATCATTTTTCATCTAAATCATTTGATTCCACAATATTTGGTCACGTGCTGTTGATACTTTAGCCATGCTAAGATACAGATAAACTTTATTCTGAAATAAGTCAAGTAACTTGCTGATCAGTTTCCTCAAATTAATAATGTATTTTACAGGTGTTTGCTGGATTGACTTGAAAAAACTGAACTTTCATAGTTTTGCTGAATATATTGTGAACCAACAAATTTTCTTGCATTTTGCTGCACTTGCTTTTCCAAGCATCTGATTTCTGTTTCTGTTTTAAGTTCCCGAGGAGATTGCCACATTGGAGCACTTCATCCATTTAACCACCATGCTCATGCGGGGAAAATGTTATTTTCTTCTAGCCTTCTTTCACATGATCTTTTCTCTAGTGATGGTAATATTACACGGGAAAATGAATCCCGAACAAAATGAATGGAAGGAAACAAGAGAACAATAACTATTACAATATTCCCTCAAGAGTTTGCTCACATATTTTTCCCTGTGAAGATAGAACTCTCCAGTCTCTCCCTTTCCGTACTTTATAGAGACTTGAGGACACTAAAGAAACCATAACCTCTTTTAAAGCACAAGAACCTATCTGGGAACAAATTAGTTTTGACCCACGCTGCGTGAACACTTCAACTAGAGTGGCGTATTCGTGTCCGAGACGTGTAGCGTGATACTGTGTTGGATACGAACTACACGAACACTCTACCATAGTTATTTTTCTTTGACAGTGATAACATATAACTTTAACTCAAAGTTGTTCTAATATAACAAATGAATCTTGTTACTTCCGTAAATTACGTGGCACGAACATGATAGGGAAGGTCCCACATGCCGACGAGGCATTGACTTAGAAGGTTCTCTAAAAGATAGCATGGGCTTCAACCTAAGGGAGCCTCGGATTGTGAAGAGCCTCGGCTCTTCGCCTCATCCACTTACATAGTGCATCGGCTGAAGGGCCTTATCTACTTCCATATTGCCTCGGCTGAAGGGCCTCATCCACTTCCATAGTGCCTCGGCTGAAGGGTCACATCCACTTACATAGTGTCTCAGCTGAAAGGCCTCGTAAGCCTTGGTTTTGGGCTTGGACAAGTTCCATATGGCCCACTTATATTTTCTATATATATGTGAATCAATTTCATTGTAGGGGGGCTGAATTTGATATAGAAAATACATTACAGAGAATACTGGAATCGACTGTCCATTATTGAAAATGTTGTTTCACATTTTACACACAATTGTTCATCGAAAATCAATACACTCAATAACCAAAGATTTACATTCAGCATGTATCACTAATCCAAGGAGGCCAGCCGGAATAACTTCCAGTCTCTTCGACTCTTTGTTCCGGCCGGAGCTCCGGCCCGATACCGTCGGAATTCTGTCACATGTAACGTGGATCCGACATCTATTGAGTTCATTTTTTGGGGTCAACAGATTGGCGCCGTCTGTGGGAAACTGTGCATTAACCATGTTATACCATAATAAAAAAGTCACGGAAAATGATATCTAAAGAGATCTTTTCCAGACAGTTTCTACCAAAAAATGGAGAAGGCTACTGGAGGCAAATCTGAAAAAAGAAAAACTACTCCTCTTTGATCCCCCAACAAATACAGAAAAATAGATTCAAGAAAATTGAGATATATCCAATAAATATCCACCAAAAGTTTATCCAGAAAAGGCTCTGTTTTGCTCCCAGGGTTCGGCCATGTTCACCCATTTTTTGAAACCAACACCAAATGAAAGACAAAACCAGCTTCCAGAAATGAAAGGAAAATTCTACTAGAAATAGAATGATTAAATCTATTTGGAAGCAGAACAAATAAAAGGAAATTTTTTGAAGCTTTCATCAGTAGCAAGATTGAAGGATCAGCCACAAGAAAACTGAACTAGGAAAAGTGGTGACGACCGAAAGAGTGCGACTTTTCATTCCAACATGTTCTGCCATCAAATTCAAAGAGAAAAGGAACCATTATGATTCTTGGCATCAAAAGTGGAGCCTCTGTTAACAAGACCTTTCTCCAAAATGAAAGAAAATTTCAAGTCCATATTAATTGCAAGAAAGAAAAGCAAAAAAGGAAGATCAAATTCTCATGACAACCTGAGGAATTTTCTACAGCCATGTTGAAAGGAGTTGACATCTTTTTCTATAAAGGCTCATACAGATTGTGTTCCGTGTTCGGCTGCTTAGAAATGCTTGCTGTAAAGAAGTTTCCACACTATAAGGTTGCACACCACATGTTTGACAGAATGCTCAAGTTAGAAATTTTCTCAACAGCTATTAATGCATAACATTTTCCAACCTCCGGCAAAGGCTGTTGAGGCTTCTACCGGCACTAGTGGCATCTTGCAACATCACAGTGGTCGCCGATGCATCGACACGATGCTGTCCATATTAATTGGTGATGGTTACAATTCACAAGACATGGCGGTGGCATGCCTTCAGACGAGAGTAATGGGTTGTCAATTTTCAACTTTTGCTGACTTCTACTATCAAATGAAAAAGGCTCTTGCAGGTTACTGTATACTTTTTACTTGCTTTACGTGTTCATTAATCAAGTTAAAAAAATCTGTGGAGACCACTTCTGAATTTTTGGGCTGTGGGTTTATTATGGACTTTTATTAGGCTAATCTTGTTTGGTAAAATTAGTTAGTGGGCTTGAATTATGGTTGAAGCCAGTGCACGTTAGTTTGGGTTTCAATGGAGTTGGGCCCAGAATTTATTTTTCTTTGGCCCTCTTTAGATACTTACATGACTTATTATTGGGCCACTATAATTTATTCTCTCTTCTACATTTACAAATAATAGTTGGAAATGGCCCTTTTATTTTTGGAGTGGTGATCTAGCCCAGATTATTATGTTCTCTTATCCTATGGTTCAGTTTATTATCTCTCTTGTCTCATCTCTTATATTAGCAACAATGGAAGGTAGAGATTTAT
Organism: Fraxinus cuspidata; assembly: GCA_903798385.1. Lineage (NCBI taxonomy): Eukaryota > Viridiplantae > Streptophyta > Magnoliopsida > Lamiales > Oleaceae > Fraxinus > Fraxinus cuspidata. The sequence continues at coordinate 36,716 of CAIGRP010009166.1, read as the reverse complement.
AAGATTTATGAGGCCTGCCATTTGTATTCAAGATGGACTTCTCCAGATTCTTTATTTTTTTTGTATATTGAATAATGACATTAAGTCTGCAATTAAAAGCCAACTAGAATAGCAAATTAACTTAAGTTTGGTTGGTATTGCTGATAAGCTCAAGAAGAAACTTCAACACATTAAGTTCTGGAAAGGTGAATTGGATACTTTATGTGATCTAATTGCTCACGAGAATTTAGACATGTATGCTATTAAAATATGTTTTCCATGCTATTAATTTCTGGACATGACGTGCCCGAAGTAACTTATAAGTGCCGCATTTTTGCACGATTTGCTTGGTGATTAAATAGCAAATCTTAATATGGCACACTGGGAATCAATTGAGTTTCATGGTCTCATGGTTATTGAGCTTTAATTGAACCGAATAGCATATGTTTTAATACGACATGCTTGGGAGTCCATTGATGTGAAGAAGAGGCGATATCTTGAAGACCTCACTCCTTGAATAAAGGAAGAGACAGCATATTTTATAAGTGCTTGTTCCCTGAAAAAGGAAGAGGCAAATCGCCAGATGTTTATTCCTGGCCTCGCGAGATGTTTATTCCTCGCCTTTCACTATCGTTGAGCTTAACTGTAAGACCTCGTCATTTCGAAGCCATTTTATACGATTCCGATAGTTTGAGATCTATTCGCGGGATGTTTATTTCCCGCTTCGCCAGATGCTTATTCCTGGCTTCGCGAGATGTTTATTCCTCGCCTCTCACTATTCTTGAGCCAACTGTAAGACCTCGCCATTCTGAGACCAGTTTATAAGACTGCAATAGCACTATTGTTGAGCCTAACTGTAAGACCTTGTCATTTCGAAGCCAGTTTATAAGACTCCAATAGTTCGAAAGCTATTTACGAGATGTTTATTCCCCGCTTCACCATATGCTTATTCCTGATTTCGCGAGATATTTATTCCTCGCATCTTACTATTATTGAGCCTAACTATAAGACCTCGCCATTCCGAGGCCAGTTAATAAGACTTCAATAGCACTATTGTTGAGCCTAGTTGTAAGACCTCGTCTATCCGAGACCCGCTTATAAGACACCAATAGTTCGAGAGCTATTCACGGGATGTCTATTCCCCGCTTCCCCAGATGCTTATTCCTGATTTCGCGAGATGTTTATTCCTCGCCTCACTATTGTTGAGCCCAACTGTAAGACCTCATCTATCCGAGGCCTGCTTATAAGACTCCAATAGTTCGAGAGTTATTTACGGGATGTTTATTCCTCGCTTCGCCAGATGCTTATTCCTGGCTTTGCGAAATGTTTATTCCTCGCCTGTAAGACCTCGTCATTCCGAGACCGGTTTATAAGACTCCGATAGTTCGAGAGCTATTCGCGGGATGTCTATTCCCCGCCTCGCCAGATGTTTATTACCGGCTCACGAGATGGTTATTTCTCGCCTCTCACTATTGTTGAGCCTAACTGTAAGACCTCGTCATTCTGAGGCCAGTTTATAAGACTCCAATAGCACTATTGTTGAGCCTAGTTATAAGACCTCGTGTATCCGAGGCCTGCTTATAAGACTCCAATAGTTCGAGAGCTATTACGGGATGTTTATTCCCCGCCATACCAAATGCTTATCCCTGGTTGGAGACCTCATTCCTTGAATAAAGGAAGATGCTATATCTTGAGGTCCTCGTTCCTTGCATAAAGGAAAAGGGAGCCTCGGATTGGAGGTCCTCGTTACATAGTACTTCGGCTGAAGGGGCTCATCCACTTCCATATTGCCTCGGCTGAAGGGCCTCATCCACTTACATAGTGCCTCGGCAGAAGGGCCTCATCCACTTACACAGTGCCTCGGCTGAAATGCCTCATCCACTTCCATAGTGCCTCGACTGAAGGTTCTCATCCACTTACATAGTGCCTCGGCTGAAGGGCCTCATAAGCCTCCGTTTTGGGCTTGGACTAGGCCCATATAGCCCACTTACATTTTCTACATATATGTGAATCAATTTCATTGTAGGGGGGCTGAATCTGAAATAGAAAATACATTACACGGGATACTGGAATCGACTTTCCATTATTGAAATTGTTGTTTCACATTTTACAGACAATTGTTCATCAAAATTCAATACACTCAATAACCAAAGATTACATTCAGCACGTATAACTTATCCAAGGAGGCCGGCCAAAATAACTTCCCGTCCCTTCGACTCTTTGTTCCGGCCGGAGCTCCAGTCCTATCACCGTCGGAATTCTGCCACGTGTAACGTGGGTCCGACATCTTTTGAGTTCATTTTTTGGGGTCAACAAATCCCATTATTTAAAATATTTCGACAAGAAAAATTAATAATAAGCATAAAACTGAAGTTATACTATAAATGAAGAATTTAATCAATATGTAGACGACGTGTTGTATCGTTACTTTTAAAAAAATCACAAGTCAACATATCCGATACATGTCATGTTGGATACACATGTCCGTATCGGTGTATCATAAGTTTTGAAAATGAACTTAAATAAACTTTCACCACACGTTTTACCAGATTGCCCAAGTAGACTTGAGCTCTCACTTCATCTGATCACTATTTGTAAAACTATTCTCAAAATTCGCCACATGGATCCTTGATTGACTCAATATCTCAGTATATAAAGCATATCTATAAATTGATACAGAACACTATTGCTGCTTTAATCTAATTGACTCGAGAATGGGTGAAAATCTTCCTGATCTTCAATTTTGTGCAGAGTGCAGATTCAGATTATATTTTATTTTTTTCAAGTGGGGCAAAACTTAGTTTAGTACATGAAAACAAAGTGAATCCTTTACCATTCTTAAAGTCAGAGATAATAGAAAAGGAAAGAATGAGCAAAAAGTATAGAGCTGGAAATATGGAGCAACACAACCAGTGGCATCAATAATTTTCTTAGGAAGAAAACACAGATCATGCATTGACAATGGATTAATCCTTTACAATTCACTGAGAAATTAGAAAATTCTAGGTGAAAGAAACAGGTAAAGGAAAATTATCAGGAAAAAAGATGGGGAAATACAACAAGATCTGCAACAGTATTGCCCGACAATATTCACGGCGATGAAGTAGAAGCCTCCATAACAATAATTAATGAAAGTTTCTGGTTGGATTCAAAAAATAAAATAAAATAAAGAAACAAATAATAATCTATGCTCAATCATTTTCACAATTAATACCCTTCTAATTTGTACTATCCATATTGCCTTGAGTCTTACAAAGAGCCTCCATAACACTTTCCCAGAATTTATTTGACAACTTTTCATAGTTAGATCTCACTAAATAATTTTGTCAGTCATACAGTACCCACCTCACCCGGACATTTCCACAATCAATCGAATTCCATTTAAACCAATTGCTTTCCTCATTTTTATCTTCTTCAAATGGTCTATGACGTGTAATATCGAGAATCTTCTAATATAGTTAATACATCTATCTACAGCGGATAGACCCAAACAAACCTTTGCACACTTTTAACTACATCCAAGATCTAATGGTGAGCGTCTGTTGTTTCTAGATAAATTAGAACAACTTTCCTTTCTCACCACAACTGCCTATAGAGAAAACCTTTGTTCTCCTGATGTTTCTCTCCAATGTTGTACTTCTTTAGCAGTTTGAACATCACGCTATAACAAAGCACGTATTAGGGAAAGCGAGAAAGAAAAAAGATAATTTACTTTTCCTGACTCAAGTATCTGATATCCTATGAAATCTCCTATACTAGTGTGCAAATGAATATTAGTCATTTACATAATGAGAATAATCAAGATCACTAAACCTTTTGACTTTTCAAGGTCCATTTGCCTTCTCTTTATTTATTCTTTCTAGGGAGCCCCTGTCTTTATCTCTCTCCAAAGCTGGAGAAAAAGGGAACCTGCAGGATCTACATTCTGAGGACTAGACCTCAATCTTACTCTTCCTTAGCCCATCAAGAAGATAGGTGGCTTTTATATGGCTATCACTGGCATCTGATAATATATGTGATTTAGCATTTATTCATCCTAATGCCAACCATTATACTATCTAATACGAACAACTTCCTCAGCGGTACAGTCATCTAACATTAGCTTGTTTTGGTAAAGTACCCTCAAAAAGCATGGTTGAATGGCTACTTTCAATCAATATAGGATACAGATTGATTGTGGTGAGAAATGAATTATCCTGACGCAGTTCATGTACCTAGGAACTAATAATTGTTTCAAGTATTATTATCTTTTGAGACCTATATGTCAGACATATACATATATAACTCGGTTTTCAAAAATATATATAGAATAAATAAAGAGAGAAAGTAGGAAGAAATATGGGACTAAAAGTGTAACGACCCGGACCTCGTACCCAAACTGTTCTCATACATTCCATCGCTTTATGAGAGCTTGAGCCATCCTACCCTTAGGGATGGCAAAAAAACCCGACAAACCCGATACCCGCTTAATCGGGTATTCGGGGTGGGGAATTTCTCCCCGGGGGTTTAATTTTTAATTTTTTTTTTTTTTGTTTTTTTTTTTTATTCAATACTTTAAATTGAAATTTTCATTAGTTCTAATAAAAAATGGCAATTAAAATTATTTGTCTAAGTCTAATGAATGAGGGTAATAAAAATAAATTATCAAAAATTAAATAAAAAAATTAAACAGGGGAGCAATGGCCCCCCGCGCCCGCCCGTTTAATTTTTTATTTTTTGTTTTTATAATCCAATACTTTAAATTGAAATTTTCATTAGTGCTAGTAAAAAATGGCAATTAAAATTATTTGTCTAAGTCTAATGAATGAGGGCAATAAAAATAAATTATCAAAAACTAAAAAAAAAAAAAATTTAAGCGGGGAATGACCCCCGTCCTCGCCCCGCCTTAAACGGGGAACGGGGCGGGGAATTACTTAGCTCCCCCGCCTCGTTGCCATCCCTACCTACCCCTCATGGCGTTCTGTGGTGTCATCCATTTAACTTAAAAATCTCTCGTAAGTCAGAGATCATGGATGTATTTAAACCTAAAACCTCTGCCTTATGAGAGTGGTACCAAAATTCAATTTAAATCTCTTGTAAAGAAGAGATTTGGGGTGGGAATGATACAGAAAATTGTAAGGGATAAGATGAACCCAAGCTCTTCCAAAACGAATAGCACGTATAATATAAAGTCTTGAACACGAGGTTCAAATTGTTATAGAAAGTGTAACAGTGGAAATAAGAACTAATTTCTACTTTTGTTGTCTTTTATTTAAATTTTAAATTCATTTTTTATTTTTCCCTCAAAAATTTTTCCAGGGTCAGTTTACTCTTACCTATTGCAAAGGTGATGGACAAAGTAGTCTCGTCCAAGCATTTGATAACTTATACTAGAATAGACATAGATATCCAACCGACACTCAATTCAATCTTAAATGGTAATCTTATTAAGAGTAATATAAGCCCTTATATGTTGGTTATAATTTTTTTATACTCAATTAATGTTAGCCTTAACATGTCCCGTCAAGATGGGGTCTTATTTGGGCACACAAATCTTGAAATCGATTGCTCATTTAAGCTTTAGATGAAATTAATTGTTTGTTTGAAGCTTAATTGGCTTGGATACACATACAATATTAAGCCCCTGTTTGGTGCGGTTTAACTTCAGATTTTTAGTAAATTTTAATAAAAATAGTTGAAATGTATGGTTGACATTCGTGGGTCTTATGAAATTGGTTAAAATTAATATTTGACTTTGACTTAGATTAAAATCTTTAATCCCTGCCAAACAAGGGCTAAGGCTTGGTCGTCTCATTCGGGTAAAAACCACCATCTAAACTTCTACCCCCAATACGTTTATATCTTGCCAATCTGATTCCTGGATGACTAACGTGGACAGCAGCAGGTTTCATTCCACCAGTATATTTCCTACGCAATCTAATTCTGAGCCGATTTGAGCTGAAGTGTCTCAGACTCAGAATATGTCAACAAGTAACAAAAATGCATAATAGATTCACCCATTTAAAAATGAAACAAGCACCGGAACAGAAATCCGATTCAATAAATAGAAAGAAAAAAACTTAGGTTCATATACAATTGAATATACAATTCACGTAATTGAGTTTCAATGGCACAGTTTTCGAACGTTTTGTATAAAAAATAAAAAGGGTACCTGATGAGATTTTTGGAAGTAATGCGAGGGGCTTTAACTGCAGCACCGATTAAACTACTCCCAGTTATATATATTCCCCTACAAATTTGCATAGTTCGGAGAAATCAGATATTAAGTAACGAAATACACAACAGGCTTTGAATGCACAGATAGATACCAGGCGGCGCCGAGGACGGAAACGCCTATAGATATGGCGATTCCGATGGCGGCGAAGGTGTACGGAGAGATCTTGACCAAAGCAGTTGACCATGAACTCGACGATCCCACCATTGTTGAGAAAATTTGCTTCGCTGTTTTTGTTCCTCTCTGATTCAGATCAGAGATGGGAGAAATTTTAATCGAGAGATTTAAAATGTGATGTGGATTTGATAGACTCAAATCGGTCCGGTTGTGAATATGTAGTAATTTGGGCTTACGGCCCATGTTGCTTGGTAGTATGCTCATTTTGCAAATTTCGAAAAAGGGAAAATTACCAATCAATCCCACATATAAAATATACTATTCAAAAGTAAGGAAGAATAGTTTTAAGGATTTTGCTACTTTTACATTAAAAAAATTAAATAATAGATTACATAATATGATGTGGATGAAAAATATTGGATTACAAAGTTCATTATATTTTAAACAAACAAATGATAGAGTGTCACGTGATATTGTGTAATCCATTATGTAAATCTTGATATATATGTAGCAAGATTCTAGTTTAATTTCATAAATATAATAAGATTTATTCATTTATATGATACATGATTAATATGGAAATTGTTTTATATTTATCTAATGAGTTCTTTTAAAATATTTTCACAACATTCACCCCAATCATCCTCTCTCTTCGAGCATCATTACCACCACGTCTTTTCTCTCTCTACAATGCACATACTCTCTCTCTCTCTCTCTCTCTCTCCCCAATAAACATGTTCTTCGAACTCCATTACTCTCAATTATCCCAACTCAACAGAAGTCTCTATTTTCATTTGTATTCCTTCTTCATCCATCGGCATCTCGCATAAACACTATATCCAACACTACCTTCGCCATTATAACCACCAAGTCTCCCCCAAAACCACTATTATTACACTTTATTTTCACCCTTAGAAGTTTATTAAATTGTTTTAACTCGTAGTTTTGATTATAAGAGAAGGGAGAAAGAGAAAGAAAGAAAGAAGGAAGAAAGATATTCAAGAATCTTCTTTACCCAAGAGAGTGAAGATGTCGGCATTAAGCAGAAAAGACGATGAAAAAGATAAAATCCAGTCTTTGTCCCTTTTTTTTTCTTGCGTTTGCTTTCTAGTAAGGGTTGTAGTGTGTGGATTTGTGATTATGACATCAATCCTATTTTGTGACCTGATTTGTGTAATGTGTGACCTAGTTTCGAGTAATATATAACCTGTTTTGGGTATTGTGTGATTGGAAGAGTATTTTGTGACCTATATATGATTTTGTGGCATGTGTTGGATATTTTGTGACTGAATAGTTTTAGTGACATGTTTTGTGTACTGTGTGACTGAATACCATTTTTGTGACATGAATACAATTTTATGACCTATGGTGGATTTTTTGTGACTTGAATATTTTTTTGTGACCTGATTTGGATAATTTGCGACCTATTTCATGATTATGTCACAAGATTTACATTTGTTTATAACAATCACAGTAATAAAAGAACAATTCGCAATCAACATATGTGTTGGTCATAGTCACACGTTTATGTATATATTGATGGTCACAGTTATATCTGACAATCTAATTTGTGCAGGATTGAAAATATTGAATAAAACCTAGCAAATGGTACAGAGTGTCATCACGAACTTCGTGGTGAAATTCAACGCTGCCCAAAAAGAGATCCTCAAAGACACCTATTTCTCTCACCACCTATTTCTCTCACTACATGCATTGTAGAAAGGTCGTTGAGCATCAACTGATTCATCATGTCTTGCTGTGAGAGGTTAAACAATCAAACAAGCAAGAAATGTGGTTTAACATCAACGACATATATATTCCATTCTCTCTCGTCAAATTTTGTCTAGTTACTGGGCTGTGATACGCCGGGGTCGATGATCAAATGACGTTGGATGATAAACCATCTGCAATTAAGGAAAAATATTTTTGGTGAATTAAGAGTACTCACAAGTTAAGATGTCAAAGACATTTTTCTTGCATTGGATGGGCACATGACTAGGATGTGGTTAGAATTGAATTAATTTATCCCATCACCTCATAACTATTTTTTACATCATACCCCAAGATGGTGGATCACTACATTTTTGCAATTGCAAAAGTCTGACAACAAACTGGAAATGTTACCTTGGGGAAAATATTAGTTGAAACTACAATATCATCACCGAATAAGGGATTAGGTAGTTAAACAAGCCAGATTGAAGGAACTTTCTATTATTGTCATTGTCCCACATGTTCATCTGTTATAACATATAGAAATAAGAAGACAACAACTAAAACCACGTTGTTGGATCACCTCTAATCAATTGCAATGTTTGTTCACATGACCTCTGTGCCTTCACATAATTCACTGATATTCCATTGGTATGTAATGTTTTTTTACCTCTATTTGACCTCGCAACTTTATAAATGTTCATTTTGGTCTCCAAATCATGTAAAAAATCCAAATTGGCTTTCCAACTCGTTAATCAAGTCCTCATACTTTCTAGCAATCATGCAATTCCATTTTCTTTTTCAATTATTCTGCAAAACTCTTCCTTTTGCTTGATTAAACTTCAAGTTGGGATTTTTAATAAGAAAATTGGAATATATGCTACTATTCGTAAAAATTCACCCAATTAATCAATAATAAGTAAATTTCAAAACCCAAACAAATGTGTAAAGCAAACTTGTCAATAAACTCCAATGGAATATGCACTTGAGCTAGGGGTTAAAATTATCAATCTTCCTCCATGACACATGAGATCTCTTATTTGATGCATACAGGTATAGATACCTATCTATGTATACAACTTAATTATCTTTATTTATTTATTTATTATATATACATGCGTAATGTGTTTATACACACACTTATGTCGAACATTTCTTATTCCATTTTTCTTCTACATGACTAATTTTAACATTTGACAATTATTTAAAGTATGTAATATTTGATATATGTATGAGATCCAATTTTAAAAAAAAATTAGGAAATGTATATTCAATATACATATTAAAAATAATAGAAAACTAAAACTATCGGTTTGTGAACAATCCATAGTCCATACTAACTGACCTGATTGCTCGTAAATTATAGTATAGCAGTTTTACACCATTAAATTAAAGTTCAATGACCTACAAGTAAGTATGAAGAACGTGACCTCCAGTGCAAGAAAGAACTAGGTGAACTTTCAAAAGTAGCATTCTAATAATTCAATACATCTGTCTTACTACGAATACTAAGTTTACAAAATATAACATTTTATAAGCAACATCCTTTTCAATCACACTGTGCAAAACAAAATATAATATTTGGAAATAGTAAGTTTTAAACTCAACTTGATTGCCTCTGAATGACATGGTGAAGAAAAGAATAAGCAATGTTATAAGAATTGGTCAAATTTCACAGAATAATTCAATAATAAAATTATATGTCAAAAATCAAAATGTAAAATTTATTATACTTCAGAACTAGTCGGTTTACCCTGAAGTCTAGCTGGTTTTAATCAATAAGACGATGTGTCTTGTTAATGGTAGTGATCCTAGACCTCAACATTTTAATAAGTGTTAGTTGAGATATCGATAAATTATTTTAATACTATTGTTGGTTAAATGTCTCCAATTAATTGAGAACAAAATACTTTTCATTTCCGTTTTGGAAATGTTGTCACGCATCATACCAATATCATAGTTCTCCCAATTTTAACATACTTTATCGTCACGGCTTAATTTTTTCATCTAATATTTTTGATAGTACAATATATGTAAAATTGATCCACCACAATGTACCGAGATAAAAAGTAAAGAATGTTGAAAAAAATGTTTAGTTTTAACCCTTATCTCAAATGGGTGATATTTAATAACGCACTTGTTAATTGTCATTTTTGATTGGGAAATTCTCTTAACATTAGGGAGAGAAATTAAGAAATTGAAAATAATGTATAAATGTACCATTATCTAAACCCTTGTAAAAGATCGTTCGAAAGATAATTCATTTAAATGTATTTACAGACTAAATGAAACGATAATATCTCACACACCAGTTTTAAATACTCAAATTCGAATTAACGACCTAAATGACATTTAGTTAATATGATATTTGATGATACGCTTGAAGTGTGATGATATTCGATTTTAATATAAAAATCTCCAAACGAAAAATGGAGCAATTAGCAAAAATGATCATATTAAGGAGGTATATATACTTTTGGTAAGTATTTAGATATAATAAGTTTTAAATCTCAAAAAAGAGGTTTAGAAACCTGAAATAATGAAAATTGAGATGTTTCAATAAATTTTGACAGTAAAGAAAAAGAAATAGAGTAATGATAAAAAAATTGTCGTCAATATTTAAGAGAATATTGTAAATAATAAATAAATCTATCAGTGAACGGCAATTGTCGTGTGTATATATAAATTCAAGATGACGTGCGGCGTGTTTGTTTGGCGTACGCTTTATGTGGGTCCCTATGTCGCTGATATTTTCATTTCACGGTTAAGCCTCTTCCACGAGTCTAATTTATGGTCGTCATCCGGTGGGGTCCACTTTCGCTTTTTACCTTGCACGTTTGTACTAGAGAATATGTCATGAAAATATGTGCCATTTCAGTTGGTAGAGATTTGGACTTGATTGGCAACTTGTGCAAATTTTCTTCGATGACCTTAATTAATAAAGATATTCAAAAATGCCATTAGCCCCAGTTTTCTTGTGTTTTGAAATTTGAAAACCATACTTTCTAGGGATAATTTCAACAGAAGTCCCAAATCTTTCATTTTAATGCAAATTACACCCTAATCATTCATTTTTGCGAACACAGTCCAAAATCTTTATATTTAACTGCAGCCATGATCCAATCCATTGATTCCGACCATAATGTCGTTGTTGAACGCTGAAATTGCAATTTTAAGGACAAATTAAATAAAGAGCAAAATGATATATTTATATTTTATATAATAAAACAATTAAAATAATTAAATAAAAAGCAAAGAAAAAATATTGAACTTCACCTTCTCCAGACCACCCCACCCCACCCCACAACCAAAATCAAAAACCCGAACTCGGCAAATTCTTACCACCAACACCAAACCATCGCCGCCACTTCCGCACCATCCAACACCACCGCCACTGCCGCACCTCCAGTATAAATTCCACTTCTTGATCAAATCAAGAAAACCCTCGTTCAATTCAAACAAAATCCATCAATACCCATCTTTAAATACACCCATAAGTTTCATACAGACTACATGGATTCAACGTTTTCTCATAGTCGAGTTCGTACGAACTGGGAAACCGTTCAGGTTTTCTTCAACTGTCGAATCTTGAAAATCAAAACCTTAGTCCAAAATCCATGGCCGAAGCAAAAGCAGTCGCAGAAAATAATAGCCACAAAGAAGCCAAAAGGAGGAGAAGAAAACAAATCATTTTGCAGCAAATAATAGCCACTGAGAAAGATTTTTTCGGGATTTTCCAAATTTTAAATATTATTCTCAGACAATATATTGATTACACAATTAATTTGTCAACTGCAGAATTGGAAGAAGAAGGTATGACATGGCAATAGTTGGAGGGAGAAAAAAGAGCATTTTGTGGGTGCAAGTTGTTGGTAATGAAGATAGCTTGGGGACAATAAGAAGGGCGATGTGTGGATTGGTGGCAATGGGCGGCAGGGATTTCTGGTTTCTGAGTTTAGGGAAGGGTGGGGCGATTTGGAGAAGATGACCTATTTTTTCATTTTTTGCTTTTTGTTTAATTATTTTAATTGTATTATTTTTTAGTGTGATTACTGTTTTGACCATTTTACCCCTTATTTAATTTGTTAATCTGAGTCAAAATTTTAATTTCAGTGTCTACTAACGGAATTCTGGATAGACTTTGTCCGATGGACTCCGGTTGCAATTAAATATAAAGGTTTGGGACTGTTATCGCAAAAATAAAACGTTAGGATGTAATTTACAACAAATCGAAAGGTTTGGTACCTTCGCTGCAAGTTTCCTACTCTCTATTAACATTATCCAATAGACATTTGCCACGTTTCAGAAGTATAAGTGGCCAATGCAGTATTAGCCTACGTCCGACACCTATTTTCGTTGAAAGTGATTTTTGTAACAATAAATTTTTTGAGGATGTGTAAGTGAAAAATAAGAAAAAATTATAAATTTATGTGTAAAATATTTTACGACGAAAATGTCTAATTAAAAATGAATTTGAAAAAAAATAAGCTTTTAGATGATGATGATGAAACAAGGTAATATATTAGGAATCATCATGATATTGAGAAAGAAAAAAAGAGCGGAAAATAAGGGCTGGTTCTCTTTACTATTTTCAAGCAGTTTTCTGTTTTCGATTTTTCAAAACAGTGAAAACAACGCTATTTCCCATTTTCGAAAACGCGTTTTTGAAAACAAGTTAAAAATTTGTAAAGAAAATCCAAAACGACAAATTTGTCATTTTTGGTGTTTTCAGTTATAATCAAGTCAAAATTTTCAAAGCGCGTTTTGAACGTTTTCAAAACAATTTTTCAAAATGCCAAAAAGAATACATTTTCAAAAATCTCAAAATGGACACTCAAAACACAAAATGAATTTCAAAACTCAAAACACAAAACAGAAACACAAAGAGAACAGCACATAACCTTCTTCTTTTTCTTCTTGAATTTTGGACAAATAATAGATATCGTCAACCATTCGACTATGATTACCAAATCATGAAAGTAAACTTAACTTGATGGGTCGATCCATTCTATATTGAAGTATCGGAAACATAATTGCACAAGTAAATTTTGCAATTATTCAAATTGATTGTTAAAAAATATTATGATAAATATATGGTTAGAACACTTGCAGCTCAATTTTTTATGCAAAAGGGTGTTTTTACAATTTAATTAAAAAATGCAAATAATATATTTATTTTAATTTACATTTTACTGTCAAGAGGTTATGATGGTGGTAAAATAAATAGTTCACATACAAATACTAATACTTCTTAGAAGTGTTTTAACCCTCATTATAGTCTCTGTTTGGTTGAAATTAAATTTTAACAGATTTTGATAAAAGTTGATGAAAATTGTGGTTGAAAATTGTGATCATATGAAATGTTTAGTTAAAATTAATTGTTAACTTAAACATAAATTATAAATTTTTTGTTTGGATTATGTTTAGATTGTAGCAAGTTATATTATTCAATTACATAAATTTTTTTAGAGAATGTTATATTTATGTCCCACAATTTTCTTTTGTCCGCTCGTAGTCATTTGAATTCATCATTGTCTCAATATCTTGTTTTAGACTCGATGATTTATTTAGGCGAGTTTTACACTTGATTTTTCTTTTTCTTTTTTCCTCCATGGGGGCCAGTGATTTTTTGGCAATTAACAATAACTTCTTTCAAAATTTTTTTCTTAATTCATGTTTTCCTGAATAATTTAAATGTATTGAATTTTAAATTTGTGCGCCCTTTTGAGCTTGATGATGGAAACATTTGAATTTTTAACGTGTAAATGTTAATAATCTCATCGAAAGTTTAAGTTATAAAAAGTGATATATTTATTGATTTAAAATTTTATAGTCAACTACATGGAACGCTAATTTACTTTTTCATTTTCACATGGCGCACATGCAATTTACTTTGAGGGTTCTATAGCCTTGAATTTACATTTGAAGAATTTTCCTTTTCCAAAGTGCACAAGGACCATACTTGCACTATTTGTTTTGACTTGGAAGAGTGGGTTAATGTTATGGTACCTCTTGGTGGCTTGGCCACACAACTTGAGACTTTAGTGCATGTTGTTTTTTTCAAATTGATTTGTTTTTGTCACAGTTCTAAATGCTTTAATTGTGGTTAGATGGTAAGATTAAATTTAAAAATTTTACGAGCCTAAACGAGGTTGAGCGAAATCTAGACAAGGTATGGTGTAAGAAAGTGTATAGCGTGACAATGCGATAAGATTAAATTGCAAGCCTAGACAAAGCTTAGACGAGTTTTTTAGAACAATCACTACTGACTCGTTGAAAAGTATTTTGTTGTTTTCTTTCCTATTTTGCTACTATAACTTTTTTTTCTAATATTTATGTAATACATTTTTATTTTAATTTATATAAATTTCTTGTGTTCTACTAATATTTGTTTCAATCACGACATGTACTATTAGACTATTGATTTTAAAGGTTTTTACAACTCCACTCTCGAAAAAGCTCAAAGCGAAAAAAAACCCCACCGCAAGTGGAGGTAAGTGGGTTCAATGTTGGATCGCTTGTCCATGTGGCCAAGAAGATATCCACATCACATAACTTCAACCTCGTCTTGGCCATGAGAGGGCCCTTACGACATGCTTGACATAGAACAAATATTTTGTCATGTACTTGAGTCCTAAGACCAACATAAATATTGGGTTTGGACTTAGGAGATTATTATTATACCTCCCATTCTTATGGAGCCCAAATGGACACTACGTAGGTTCACATGTCCACATAGGAAGAAACATCCACACCATACTTCATTCTCTATGTGGCAATAGGCGAAAATAGACACGTTCAACCTTCTAAGACCCTTGAAAGTAGTTCTACCTACCCACATTTTTTAGAGCCTAGATGTATTCAACCGTCTAGTAGCTTAGGGTAACAATCCAAAGTTATTCTAACACATGCAATCCTCGTCCATCAAGGATCTCTACAAATGAGGTAAAAATCAATTTGTACAAATTAGTTATGCTTTTGTAGGTTATACCCACAAATGGAAAATTATGGGACAAAGGCTACATTGCCTAAAGAAGATTAAGACATTGTTTGATGGCCATTATTTGACAACAAAAAAAAAATAATAATAATATTTTGAATTATGATTTTTAGGAGAATGTATTGTGGTCAAAATGTAGAGAAATATTTTGGATTTGCTTGTAGAATATTTTATTGTATAAATATGTGGTTGAAAATGAGTATATAAAAAAAAAAAAGATTTCAAATAATAGCTATCAAACAAGGACTAAGGATGTGCAATTCACAAGCGCCACTTTTAATAATAAGTTAGAAATACCGGACACGTGAATATTTATAGGTAGCATAGAAAATGGACGTAAAAAGGTATCTAAAGTTTAAAAAGCCTCAACATAGAATCTCGTCTATAAATATACTCTAAAGAATTCCAAATAAATCTATGCAAATTCTCTAACTTAGCCAAACTATCAACTTCTCTTCACACCCAATTCAAATATTTGACTTAAGAATTGGAGTGCATAAGACCATTGGCACCCTTGTGGCAACAACTTGCACATGTAACATATAGATGGATGGAGATGGAGGGTAGTTAAGATCTATTGGTAGTGAGACCTACAAGATTTTGAGGTCAACCATGTTCAAATGTCACTATACTTGTGTTATCAATAAGTATTCGGTGAAACTATGAGTGTATAGTTTCGTGACAAGTAGTATAAAGTGAAATAAATATTGTTCCCTTAAAAATCATGATGTGATTATTGACCTAATTAATCCCAATTATTTATTTGAATCTTTACTAAAAATTAATAGGATGTGTTGTGATTTTTACTAAAATAAAATTTACTAAGTATTAAGTAAAAACAATCGACAATCTAGTCTTTTAAAAAACTTGATGACTTATAAGTATTAGGATTCACGATTTTTTCATAGCTACTCGGTTTAATTTCGCCATGTGAATTTTGACAATTATTTCATATTTGTTGACAATCGAATTTATCTAAATTGTTTGAAAATCTCTTTCAAGTAAAAATAAACAAACTTCAAGATTGTGAATTTACTATATCCTTACGTAAATCACGATAAATCAAGGTGCATTCAATCAAGATAAATTCATACACAATCGTGCAACTGTCCCCTATTAAAATTCATAATTTTTATCGTTAGTGCTAAATTGGTATTTTACCTCTCGATTTCGACACGAGTTCACAAATAATTCATAATTTGGAAAATTTATGAAAGCAAATAAAGAAGCGATAAATTTTTTGTACAGAATCATAATTACCGTCAAAATTCAAAATTTAAGAATTAAACAATCAAATTAGCTTAAATCATTTGTCCTAACAGAGAATTAGTCAAGGGGTGTATCAATTGCGAGTTTTGAAGACTTTTATGAACTTTTTTAAATGAAGACTTTTATAAATTTCATGGACTTTCATAAATTTGTATAAGATTAGTGGAAGTCTTTCGTAAACATCTATAGACTTTTGTAAAATTCAAAAGACTTTTGAAAACTTTTTTTTAAAACAGAATTAAAACGAGTCTCGCACAACAATGTGAAGTTTTCACATATGAAGTGGTGGTTCTCACAATTCCTTTTTTCCCTCCCCATGTAATTGAAAATATTTTTAAACGAATAAAAATTATACATATACATAGACATATACATACAGACACATGACACACACACATATATATACAAGAAATAAATTAAAAAATTTAATGTTCATTATTATCAATAATTCAATACGATGTACCTTGAGTAAACAAGAAATTAATATATTTAAATTTAATTATAAATTAGCCTTTTTAATATAAAATTTTATAATCTAATTACAAATAGATCTTTTTCATAACAAAGTGGATGACAAAGAAGAAAAAAATTCATAAGAATATTTAGTTAGAATTTAAAATTTTCATAGAAAATGAAGATAAACAAAGAGAGATAGAGAGAGAGAGAGAGAGAGAGAGAGAGAACTAAAACAAATATAATCGGTAGAAAAAAAATTTAATCATGACTCTAATATCAGTAAAATGAAAATGGAAAACGGAAAGATAAATATTGAAGGTAACAAACACTAGGTTTTTTTCTTGTTAAAGTCTCCTAAAATTTTGGGATGAATGAAAGATAAATTTAAGATTTTATTTTTGTATCTTTTCCTTAAAAATTAGTATTTTAGAGACTTTTATAAAAATTTTTAAAAGTCATTGACAATTTAAATATTTCAAGACTTATAGAGATTTCTAGAAAGTTTTAATTGAATACATAATAACTTTTAAAAACTTTTTAAAAGTCCATAAAAATCTCAATTGAATACACCAATACTTTTATATAGTTTCAAAAAGTTTACATTAAATACATNAAAAAAAAAAAAATAGAAAAAAAAACACAAAAAAAAAAAAAAAAAAAAAAAAAAAAGAAGAAGAAGAAAACGATGATTGGTGATGAATCCATAGCAAAAACTCCAAATTGCAGCTGTCTGTATCTTTGTTCTTCAACTTTTTTCTCCAAAACCCTAAATTCCAATTCGTGTTAACGAATGTTCTAAGGCAGGATTGTCTCCCCTTCAATGTAATGTATTTGGGGTATTCATTATTTGAGGTGTTTAGTTCTCTTTTTTCAGTCAATATTAACCCTCAAAATACCCTCAATACGTAAATCAAGTTGTAGCAAAATTTAACTCGAACACCTCGCCTCGCAACCTTGAAGTTTAAGCTCGAGAGTTTCCACGAACTGCAATGACTTAGGCTGATTCCTTGGCCTTCTTGTGGCCCCACAAGTGGAACTTACAACCAATAATAATCCACGCTGCTTGCCAAATGTTTGGCAGCTTGGAGTAAAATGAGCAATTTTTGGTAGGGATCTCCGAATAGCGAATTGTATAGTGCATTGAACTCCAAATTCGACTAGCCTTCCAATGATATATTATATGTTTGGTAAAATATATGTATCTTCTCATGGTGCTCCAAAATGTTCATTTCTTCTTATTTGATGCCTATCTTTGCTCATTTCTTTAAAATGTGAGCTCATTATAGTTGAGGTTGTTTCTAAGATATTAAGATACAATGGAAATAGATAGATACTAACGAAGCTAGCCTATCTTGCTCTAGACCTAGGTGGGATCAACCCGGATCTATGAATCGCTCTTGATTTTGGTCGTAAAGGGAGTGAGTGTAATAAAGCTCCTACTAAGATGAGAAATTTCCCGATTTATATCTTGTGTCTAAACTCACAGAAATATAAATTTTGAAAAACCAATATTAAAATTTCTATTTGTTAAAAGTGTCTCCTCCTTTGTGATGAAAGAAGAAGCATATGTATAAAACCAAACATTGGGAGGCAAATGATTTTCAAAAAATGATAGATATTTTAAAAATCTTCTTTAAGCATATTTCGACGAGTAGCCATCCTTCCTAAAAATATGAGATGTAGATATATAATTTCGAGTTTCATCGTCATTGTCATGTGATCGAGTGTTAGATTCATTGCACGAAAAAGCTCGGAGAATAAATCACAAGGTGAATTGAAAATCCCAACAACAAAACAAAAGAACACGTGAGCAAGTCATTTTTCCAAAAACAAAAAATGGTCTTCCCTCTCTAGTTCACCATCGAAAAAGTTGGGGTGGTAGTTGTAGAATTCAAAGAGTGAAGCTAAAATATAAATATCACTTTCAACTTTATATTTGACCCAAATTTTGAATTTTGCCTAAAATTGACGTTAAAACAATAGTCCAAAGAACCAAAAAAATATCCCAATGGGCGTATTTAATAGTTAGCATTGCACGTCTATTGTTGGCATGAGGTTCACTTTCTTCACATGATTCTCTTGCACTTTTAGTTGAATCCTTCCAAGATCCAGCCTTGATTGCTACCCTTTCTTACTTTCCTCACCACAATTTTCCTTGCAATTGAGTGATAAAAAAAATACTTGCCTAATTCTTTACTAATAAACAAGAAAAAAAAATATTCTTTATTATTTCATAACGAATTGTCCATACACACTGTCTAAATTAATATTCTCTTTTAACATTTTTTACAGGTGTTTTATATAGTCACTTGCAAAAATGTCCAAAATTCTTCAATATCCATTTTACTATAATATAGACCAAAATGCCCCCATTGACAATTTTAAATTCTACAATGAAGATAAAAATATTTATATAATTAAAATTTGTATTGACTAATAACAACTTGACACATAACATATACTACTCATTGTAAAAAGTACCATATCAATCATGCATTAAATGCTCACTTCTTCTTATAAGCGAATAAATAAAATATTTGTGAAATGTCGAGAAGTACACATAAAATGTCAAGAATATTATGAAATGTAGAAAATTTCCATCTTCAGAACGAAATCTCGTTCTAAACAAATGAAGTGTCGAGCATCAAGATAAACATGGTCCAAATGTCGATAACAACTTTTAAAATGAGAACGTCATGAACTGTTAAGAATAACAACTATTAAACATAACTTATCATTAAAACAAGATTTCAAAGAAAAATTACCTTTTACTAAGAATTGTGGAAAACATAATCAACTGCAAATTTGAATAAATTTAAATTTTTTGAAATGAAATTATATAATTTTCTTATAAATTAGAAGCATATAATTATTTTTAAGTATTAATGACTTTTCTACTTCATTTTCCCCAAAATTCTTGATCGATACCTAATAGATAATAAATCAAATAAATCAATTATGTATTAGTTAACATTAATGTAGTTTCTCATGGAAGCTACTCGTTCTTTTCGAATTCGTTATAAATTGGAAAAAAAGGCTTCATTTTTCATTGAAAGTATAATAGATAATTTGATACCAAATTGGTCATTTTTGCAAGAGTTATCAAAATTAGACATTTTTTAATTGACAAGCAGGTAATTGGTTATTTTTGTAAATTTCCCATTAAAATATCATTTATGCTGAAAAACCCGACACCAAGATTTTCCTCTCCGTATTTTGTTTTCCAAAAAAATAAAATAAATAATAATAATAATTATTATTTTTCCTTTTTTTCTTTTTTCTTTTTGTGTACTCAAGAATGCCAATTCAGGGTTTCAATTCCCGGTGATATATAAATATATTTGTGTATCTTTATCTTCCTCAGCCCTCTTGGGAGCAACAGAACTACCCTCTTCTCCATCTCCCAACCTCATCACCTTCTCTAATTTTCAGTTCATTAAAAAAAGTATCTTCGAGTTTCTTGAGGAACTTTTGTTTATAGAGAAAAATGCAAGCAGTTTTACAGACAAGAGGGCTTCTTTCTTTACCTTCAAACCCCAGAACCAGAGCGTTACATCCACCAGCATCCCAGGGGTTAAGGCATAGATTCAACCCTTTGAATCCCTTCTTATTAAAACCAAAATCATATAATCGGCCCTCTTTATCTCTTGATGGGTTTTCAAAATTTCAAGGATTTGTGACAAAACCCCAATTGATTGGCCAAAAGAACAGAACTTTCCCTATCTGCAGGGCTGAGGCAGCTGCAGCATCAGGTGATGGGCAGCCTGTGTATGGAGAGAAAGAGTCACCCAAGTTTATGGGTATTGAGCTTGTGACCTTTAAGAAAATTATACCACTTGGGATGATGTTTTTTTGTATTCTTTTCAATTATACAATTCTTAGGGACACTAAGGATGTGTTGGTGGTAACAGCTGAAGGCTCTAGCGCTGAAATTATACCTTTCTTGAAAACATGGGTGAATTTGCCTATGGCTGTTGGGTTCATGCTTTTGTATACAAAATTGGCAAATGTGCTGTCAAAAGAGGCTCTTTTCTTCACAGTTATCTTGCCATTTATAGCCTTCTTTGGTGCATTTGGATTTGTGTTGTATCCTCTCAGTCACTATTTCCACCCCACAGCTCTTGCTGATAAACTTCTGAATATTTTGGGTCCAAGGTTTCTTGGGCCACTTGCAATTATGAGGATCTGGAGTTTCTGTTTGTTCTACGTCATGGCTGAACTCTGGGGAAGTGTGGTGATCTCTGTGCTGTTTTGGGGATTTGCCAATCAAGTAATTGACTCATCCCATTATTACATCGATGTGTATATATGTTTTCAATCATATGTCTCGTTCATTGCCTTTTGTATTAATCCGAAGTTCTTTAAATAGATAAAGAACTGGTTCGATATTCTGATTCTTGCCGAAGTATCAGCATCTGTATATTTATATATCTTATTCTTTATCTTATGTTTCAGATTTCAGTGATTCCCAACTTAGGATGTAAATGCTATGCTGTTGAGCTGAATCAGAATCAGTCAAACAATAATTTTTATTACAATTGAATTTTTTGTTTATGTTGCTTAAACATATATGTTTTTCATATTTTTATTGTTGTCTGCTGGGTATAGTCTAATGTGTGGATTCTAGTTGTTTTGTCAAGGAAAAAAAGTTTTGATACTCTGTATTCTCATTGGCGGTCCAATTATATATTAACTAGTTGTGTAATGCTATTTTCCTTAAATGAAATTCGTTATTTTACTGTCACATAGTCGTGTGATGCTATTTTCCCGAAATGAAAATCGTTATTTTATTGTCACATTGGTAATTGTTGTTCTTCTCATAAGAAAAAAACGAAGAGAGAAAAAATCATTTTGGGAAGTTTATTGTGCTTTTGCCTGCTAAACACATTTATGTGAAATTATTATGTGATTTGGAGAAACATTGCTAATCAACCATTTTTCAATGCATTATGTTGCAGATAACTACTGTTGACGAAGCCAAAAGATTCTATCCTCTTTTCGGACTTGGAGCAAATGTTGCCCTTATTTTCTCCGGCCGTACTGTTAAATATTTTTCTCAATTGAGACAAAATCTAGGTCCTGGTGTTGATGGTTGGGCTCTCTCCCTGAAAGGAATGATGAGTATTGTGGTGTTGATGGGCGTTGCTATCTGTTCTCTTTATTGGTGGGTGAATCATAATGTTCCTCTTCCCACACGTAGTAAGAAGAAGAAGGTAATCAGCCTCAATGACTCTTTCCTTTATTGTTATATTCAAATGACTTTATCTTGTATCTAAACGAAGACATTTGGAAACCATGATTTTTAGCTAGCTTTGTACACTTATTTTATGGCTGCAATATAGTTGCATTTATGAAACTGAAGTCTCTGAATTCACCTCAGATTCGTTTTCAACAATCTGAATTTTGTGTATGCTTATATCTCATTGTGTTACTGAATTCGGAAAAATTGTAGTAATTCTAAGGATTTTGAATTTCTTTAATGGTCTACTCTTAGGAAGTGAAGTTGTCTGAAGTTCATCCGCTGTATTTTAACTGTAGCGTTTATCTCTGGCAGGAAAAGGTGAGGATGGGAACAGTGGAGAGCTTAAAGTTTTTATTGTCTTCAAGATATATTAGGGATCTCGCCACATTGGTGGTAGCATATGGTATTAGCATCAATCTAGTTGAAGTTACATGGAAATCAAAGCTTAAGGCTCAGGTGAAATTAAACTAGGCCTTCAAGTATACACTTATTTGACTCCCGTTCTTGATTTTTCTGTCTCTAATTCTTGTGCCCCCTGAATTATGTAGTTTCCAACACCAAATGAATATTCATCCTTCATGGGCGACTTCTCGACTGCTACTGGAATAGCAACTTTCACGATGATGATATTGAGCCAATGGATTTTTGACAAATATGGTTGGGGTGTGGCCGCAAAGATTACACCCACAGTCTTACTTCTCACAGGAGTTGGTTTCTTCTCCCTGATTTTGTTCGGTGACCCTTTTGCTCCTGCTCTTGCCAAGTTTGGGATGACTCCACTTTTAGCAGCCGTGTACGTGGGAGCAATGCAGAACATTTTCAGTAAGAGTGCGAAGTACAGCTTATTTGATCCGTGCAAGGAAATGGCTTACATTCCTCTGGACGAGGACACCAAGGTTTGATACTTTTCTTGCCTGGTAATTATACATCACTGCACAGCCTGTCCTCAGATTTTGAGCACCCTTCAACTTGACATAAAAATCCCATTAGAAAATGAAATTCTTTAATTTACAAAATATAAATAAATATGTAACTAATTCTACGACACCCCTATAATTATGTGGCCCTGTGCGGTGGCACTACCTTCACAGCACACCCTCAGGGCTGGCCCTGCATCACTTCATCTCAATATATTTTCGTTCCTAGTTTTAATACATTAGTTCTAAACTATTTTCGGATTGCAAGTTTCGGATTTGGAGAAGCTAGATTTGCTTTGTACGACAGATCTTCCACTTGTAGATGCTAAATGAATGCTTGAACTTGTATCGAAAATCACTGTGAGCAATTTTAATTTTTTTAAATGGCTGGATCAGGTTAAAGGGAAGGCAGCAATTGATGTCGT
Organism: Fraxinus cuspidata; assembly: GCA_903798385.1. NCBI lineage: Eukaryota > Viridiplantae > Streptophyta > Magnoliopsida > Lamiales > Oleaceae > Fraxinus > Fraxinus cuspidata. The sequence goes on along the minus strand of CAIGRP010009166.1, from coordinate 13,387 downwards.
CTGCAATCCTTTGGGGAAGTCAGGAGGTGCTCTCATTCAACAATTCATGATATTATCCTTCGGGTCACTTGCAAGTTCAACTCCCTATCTTGGAGGTGTACTCCTTGTGATTGTTCTTATATGGTTAGCAGCGGCCAGGTCGTTAGACGGCCAGTTCACCGCACTGCGCCAAGAAGAAGAACTCGAGAAGGAAATGGAAAGAGCAGCTGTGAAGATCCCAGTTGTTTCTCAAAATGAAAATGGCGGGAATGGTTCTCTTGCTAGCGGGTTGACAATGAATCCTACTGGAGGTGACTCTGCAAACACATCATCTGAACCCTCATCTCCTTGAAATGTGTAACAATACCCCATAACTGGCAAAACAAGAGGGTAAGGAAAGCTAGAAGAATACATCATATGGTTTGGTAATAGATAGGATTTACTATTATATATTCTTGGATTAGTTTTGTTGTAAGATTTAGTTTAATTCGTAATAATATACGCAAACTAATAGGCTTATAATCGACTTAAGCCATCATTTCGAGTCTTCTACAGGTATAACATGCGCATTTTATTCGTTTCAGTTGGTCTAAAATAGTTCAAGTTTATAGTGTTCTTTTTCAAAGAAGTGTGTTTTTGCAAAGTTATAATAGTTGGCACGCGAGTATATGCTTATTTTCATTATTTTTTCTGGGGTTTTCCAATCCTAGACAGTCCAAAATTACACCCAAATGTAGTGCAGGTTTGTCATACTACGACCGATATTGCACTCCTAGAATTTCTCTATTTTTGTTTGGATCAGCCCGATCAATAAATTGTTTGATTGGAATGTATTTATTAGAATGTGTGGTTGAAAATGAGTATACAGAGAAAAAAAGTTTTGAAAGAATGGAAGTCAAATAGTGGATTTTGAATTCATAAATGTACACGCCAAGCTTTAAGAATTTTTACAGTTTCAATGGATTTCGATTATAAAGTCAAAATTTTAATATCTTTGACAAAATACTCTCATTTTTTATTCTCATTCCAAAATTCAAAGGGGGAGAGAAGCAAAAGAGAAATCGAGTAACGGTTACTGTTAAAATTTATTTGAATTTTTTGAAAAATAAATTCCAATTCTGCTTTTAGTCTCTATTCATCAACTAAACATAATTTTAACTACAAAATATTAGTGCATATTTTGTATGGAGGAAATTAGGCTGCGTACTCTAAAAAAATTGACAAATTAGATTTATACACTTAAACCAAATAAAAACCTCTATCAACCGTAATTAATACTCCCTAATTTCCCCCTAATTCAATTTAACTCCTAATTTTTAACTTAAATAATCAATTTCAAGACCAATAAATTTTCATTTCATTTGAGTCTACGGATGGAGAAAATGCAATTTGCAGAGGAACTCGTTAGAGAATCTATGATATTTAGAGTATTTACATAAACTCTTCAATCTTTTGGAAGAGAGCCGAGAACTAATATTGGCAAGGAATTTGAAGTCGATAAGATTTTAGACAGTTTCTTAAATCGATGTTTTTCTCATTCTAATTGTGCACTGTTCACTACACTGTCGAGATTAGACCAGTCTATTCTGCGGTATTATATTGTTAATGCAATAAAGTATGGAAAGAAAGACCGAGGGATGGAGTTTTTGGGGGATAAATGAGAATTACTTGTTGATGAAAGATCAAAATTTGAGTTCATGATTTGGTGAGTCTTTTTGTCATGGTTATTTGATTGATTTCTTCTTCTTTTCTCAAGGCATTTACAATTTCTCTCCATTTCCCCTTCATGTTTCTTGCACGCTCTATAATCTAAAGAAAAAAGTCTAATTTTTGAATTTATTCTTTACAGTTGGGAATGGAGGATAGTGATGAGGTTGATGTTATGCTGGACTAGACTGGAGCTTTGCTGATTGGTTACCGAGAGATGTTAAGCCATGTCTAATTGTTTAAGTTTTTATTAGATTTATCCCCAAGTTTTTGTGTTATTAATAGTCTATTGGTCTTGAGAATCCTACTTTCTTCAGTTTCTAAGGTTGATTTCAACCAAATTTGCCACGACTGTTTTGTTTGTTATTGATGTTTTGTCATTTTTTTGAGTATTTGTTACTTTTTTTGAACTTCTATCTATTTTGAGTGTTAGTCACTTTTTTTGTTACTTTTTTGATTGTATGTTACTTTTTTGAATTCTTGTCATTTTTTTGAGTGATAAACATCATTTTTTTTTAATAAAAGTGACACTGTATGACTTTTTAATAAAAAATGACATTCAACTTAAAAAAGTGACATTGTATGTTTCAATTTCAGATTCAGAGTCATGTAAAGAATGGTGGTCTAACGTGATGGAGGAGGCGACTGAGGTGGTAACAGTGTCGGAGTAATTGAATTTTAAGTTGAATCTTTGCAAAATTTATGAAGTCTTCAACCTTGACCTTCGTTCCATGTGCTTCCATGTTAAGCACTTCGACTTTGTAACTTTTAAAGTGTTTCGAACGAAATATTCCACGTTCCATCAACACACGATTCATAACTATTGAATCCTCTTGATTTTACCCAATATAATGTCGATGACGGCTATAGCACACTATCCATTGAAATATTCGGGATGAGACAGAATCCTTTGTGGTGATGGGCACTTTAACTTTCCAAGATAATCGAAAAGCATTGGTTGGACAAGTGACTTCTGTGTGTAATATAATGACAGTAATGGTGGTAGTGATATGGTTGAATTTGTATCAAATGATATAGCTTTTTAAATTTTTTGTTACGTTTTTATTGTTTTGTCACTTTTTTTTATTGTTTGTTACATTTTTAATTTTTAGTGAAAAACGTAGGTTTCGATTGATGCTTTGTCACTTTTTAAAAATGTGTCACTTTTTAAAAATTTTGTCACTTTTTTTGAGTGGCAATCATAAATATTTATTTGTGTTTTGTCATTGTTTTTAGTGTTTGTCACTTTTTAAATCTTTATCACATTTTTAAAATTTCTGTCATTTTTTTATTATTTGTTATATTTTTTCTAAATTTCTGTAATTTTTTTGAGTTACAAACATCATTTCTTAATAAAAATGACATTGTATGTCACTTTTTTTTATAAAATTATGACATTTTTTAATTATACAGTATTATAAGGTTTGAATTCATATTCATATTTAAACTTTGAAAATATAAATACAAATATAAATGAGAAAAATAACATTTTCTGTCACTTCTTCTAAGAAGGTTGCAATCAATCTCATTTGAATTTTTTTTGATTAATTAAATAGTGAATTTTTTTTTGGATTAATTAAATACATGCATACATGTATGTTACATAAAACATTAAAAAATTCGCACTACTTTTTTTTGTCATTTTCTTTAGATTTTCATTACTTTTTTGAGTGATAAAAAATCACCTTTTAACAATAAAAAGTGACACATAATTAAAAAAAAGTGACATTGTGTCATTTTTTATATTAAAAAAGTGACACTTAGATTAAAAAGGTGATATTGCGTCAACATTTAATTTTACAAACTATTTTTTACTTCCAAATACTTTTCATATGATTTTTCAAAAGATCTTTAATTTTATGGATATTTTTGTAAGTTGCCCGTTTTAAGTTACTCTCCACACCACAAAGTTATATGAATTTTGTGTAAATAAAGTTGTTCCTGCTTGCAACACCCAGCCCACAAATCGACCCATAATGATTCAAGCCGGCTTAGCTCCACTAATGCCTATTTCTATACCAAATATTGTGTCTTGTATAAAAAAAAAAAGTATTAAAATAATCGATTGTAGTTCGAAATTCGATACTTTTATAGGTGAAATGATGAGAATCATGGTATGATGGCTAGCAAGGATAATGACCCGTTAATTGTGGAGGAAGGACTCATGACTAGATTACGAGCAAAGAAGATCAATGAAATCATGAGATTACTTTTTTTAAGTTACAATTGATGACCATCAATCACAACAAGTACATAAACAATTTTATGTTGGGCTTGGAAGTGGAGACACGATGGGTAAACATAATTCAAATGAAGGAAGAAGAAGCTGTTAACGAAAACTACGCAATCGCATAATGTTACGGGAGGTGCTGCTGCATGTCTCTATACCGATAATTAAGGTGACATTTTGGATGAACTATGTGGTCGCATGGCATAAATCTGGTGTTGAGTTTTTCAATTTTTGGAAAGAATCATAATTTAGTTAAAACTCTAGTTTCATGGTAATTTTTGATATTTAGACTATTAATTGCATTTTAAGTAGGTTCTATGGGTTCCCTATAAATATGACCTAATTAATTCATTGTAAAAATACAAAATTATTGAGATATTATTACGAGACATATTGCTTTCACTTTGTTATTCATCAAGCTAATTCTGAACTTATCAAAAATTAAACTCTTGTGACGTTCCACAATTCAAGTGAGGTTCATAAGTTTTGGATCACAAGATCAAGAAATTATTTGCGATTGTTATGATTTTTTGGTTCAATAATTTATTGGATCGAGCTTTCCGAACCGTGATATTTGACTTTTTGGGTTTGATTTAATTTGTTGTAAATTTCGTAGCTGCAATTGATACGTGGATTCACATTATGAAAACTAATAATTTAAAATTCACTAAAATAATTTTAGAACAAATTTCGGTTAGTTTAACCACAAATTAGCCGTTTCCATTTATTTTTATTTAGTTATTTTTAATGGTTAAATATTTGATCTTTTGACCTTTTACAATTTTTTTTTTGGTAAAACGTAACTTCTTTTATGAATGGGCATCATCCTCTCTTTAGCTAATAGTTATCCAGCTGCCAATTGGATGGTGGGTGCTGGAAGGATTGAGGAAAAAGAGAAAATACAAGAACCAGGAGCATGTCAGAGTGGCATTTTCCATTAATTGCTATAACAGATAGAATGGAAACAAATTTTACTGCCATTTATAGACAAAAACATCAATGTTGTGTTGTTCACGTATCATCTATTCATTTCATTTCTGTGGTAAAAATAGTAGCATTTCCTCTCGTGGTGTAAAATTGGATGTAAGTTGAGATTTTCAAAATTACTTTTACATTCTCATTTATCACGGTGGATCTAAATTCAAATTTTGCTCAAATGAAAGATTTAAATTCACTTTTGCCTCTCGTGGATGTAAAAAAAAAAAAAAGTAAACTTATATATATATATATTTTTTGCCGGAAAAAGCAATTTGCATTTATTTTGTATCACTCCATTAAAAAGGTTTTCGATCGCTTGGAAAATCTAAATCACAATTTACATCTATTTTACACCAATATTGGAAATGCATTTCTTGATATCTAGAGTATAGGTTAGATGGAATTTGGATTGTAAGGAAAACTAAGATTGTAATATTGACTTTCTTAATTATGCGTGGATTTTAAAGTTGTATCCAAAGAACATTATGTGGAGATGACAAACTCTTAGAGAAATATTCAATAGAAATCGAGGTACCTAAGATTTTTTTGAGGGTGGCAATCGCTTTTATATTTGGCTTGAAATTGATTTAATACAATTAATATTGTTTTAGGAAATAATCTAGGAGAAGAAAATTATGGTTTTGGGTAAAAATAGAACTCTAATGAAATGTTTTGAGTATTGCTAGAGACGTCTTCTTTAGTTGTTTAATTTTCGGAAAAGCTATTTCAGTTTTATTTAATTCCACATAGATATCATAGGACTATTGTTTCTGGTCACTACCCAAGAATATGTAATGGTAATTATGTCCAAATCACACAAGTCAATAAATTGTATGGAATCTAACTTTATAAGTCGTAAAAAAAAAAAAAAAAAAAAAAACTAAATACAAAGATATTACATGATTTTTTTTTCCCTTTGTTATGTAAAGATTTAATTCAATACAATAAGGGGTTCTTTATGTACCATAGTGCACAAATTTTTCAATTTTATTAGGGACTATATTTAGCTAGAATTTTACTCTTTTGATTCTTGCAAGGGATGGCCAGTACAAGTCTCGGAAAAGAATAGAGGAAATGTATGAGAGCTCGATTGGGAGGAAAAATTATGTATAGTATCTATAGCTTTATAATAAATACTCTCGCTTGCACACGAAATTATAATGTTTTCTTAGCAATTTAAATAAATAAATAAATTCATAGATAATATAATTTAATTACACATGAAAGTTCAGGTTTCAAGTTTGAGTATTATCGAGTTATGATTTTTTTTTATAAATATTAAGCATTTCAAGAAATAAAAACGACTCACATACATGTGAAGGGGCACATTAAAAAATAACTTAGATTACTAATTGTCACATCTCTAACAATATAAATTTATTAATGCAAGGTATTTATTTTCGCCTCTCGCTCTTTTGGTACATAGGAAGAAATCTACTAATTGACCCTAACAATGGTCACTTCGGTCATGACTCATGTCAGCTTGAAGTAGCGGATTAATATAGACCTGTGGGTGTTCCAACATCTCCATATTTTCGTCTTGCATTTTCCGCGATATGCATAACTATTTTCCATCTTAAGGTACTCAATGTTGAGCTTGTAAAGTAAGTAGCGACAATTTTCAAGTAAAGCTTGTTCATATTCCGCTTTATGATTGGAACTTCAAAAATCGTCTATATATTTTGAGTGGAAATGAACATTCTTATTGAGGTTAATTTTTTAGCAGATCAGATTTTAGGCACAAGAAGGGTAACAATATTCTATATAAATATTGGCCAACAATTTCATCGAATTAGTTCTATATAGTGTTGGAAGAGAGAGAAGCACACAAACTAATATAAGATATTTTGGCAATTTAAATCAAGAAAATTTGTTTATTCTTTGTCTTGATTTCTCATGAGCCTGGGCCAATTGTACATTCTCATTTTGTCGGATTTCTTTGCTGATTTACGTAGAAAAAGTCTTGATTTCAAGTTTCACATTCACTCAATTATGAAAAATAATATGAGTATTAAACATTTGATGAAAAATTCGACTCACATATGAAAAATCATGTTAAAAATAATTTAGAAATAAATTTTTCCAACTAACAAATTAAAATTTATATATGAGGGTGTTTAACGAAGGCAAAAATCACTACTCAATAGTCAACATGTAATATGACAGATCCATCACCTTTCGGGACAACATCGACATTAAATGACATATCTATATGTGGTGCCTATATTGACAATATATAAAAAAAGGCATTTTCTTTCAAATGACAACTGTCCCTTCGTACTACAAGGATGTTACACGAAAATCGAATCAAACTGTGAAAGCACTATCAAGTATTTTTTGCTTCGCTGGTAGCTCACTTAGGTTAAGGAAGCATTGTCCCTTAATTCTTACCAACCATGGTCCCACATTTTTGTACCAATATTTTCACATAAAAATAGGCTAATAAGTTACATGATTTCATCTACCACTCGGGGATAAAAAGAGAGGGAGGAACAGGACATGCAATTTAAATGCCAATATTCCAGCCAATGACACATGATGGCTTATTCTTTGTCAAGTGAAGAACAAAACTCATTATACCACCACAAAATGCTCGAAAGAGACTTGAATTGGATCCCTCTCTACACCCCTAACTCTCTTTACAATCTTATCCTTTCCTTGAATCAACCATGTTCCTAACTTATATCACCAAATGTAAAAAAAATTGTCTTTTTGCACCCCAGAATATCAAGTCCCTCATTTTTTGATACTTGTTACGAGTTAAGGTCCAATCGGGAAGTAATAAACAATAATGAAAATAGAAAACAAGAAAAATATACGCATATATTATAGTGATTGTTCAATATATGTCTACTTTGCCAATGCAGGATTTTACCATAATGAAGAAGACGTCTTTCACACACTAAAAAACCGACAAGTTTTTATATAGTAAGGTTGTGTTTGTTGCACCCTATTTCACCGTATAAATAATTTAATAAACTCAGAAGGAATAGTAGTAGATAGATGGTATTCTCGTGAATTAACATGTATTACAGTTTTTACTTTTTCATTCAAAAGTATGTCGTTAAATACTATTTATCTTATCGTTTCAAATACGATTAATAGTGCAAATGAATTTATTTTTCTAAAATATCAGAAAAATTCACCATATTACCGTCCTCTACTATTGTCCATTCTAATTTTATACTCTAATTCTTTATACGTTGTAATATGGTATACCAAATGGAACCTCAGGATAGGTCGACTGGACCTGTTGGGATGCTATAGACCCAATATAAATGGATAGAAAATCCTAACATAAGATGACTTGCATACTTTTCCAATCACTAAGATACAGTGTCTTAAAAGAGCCATTTGTACTCTAAAAAGTTCTCAGTCCCAACTCCAAAAATTAGTCCATCAAAATGGAAAAACCAACGTTGGCAACACATTTCGAGTCCCAATTTTGCTGGTTCGACGATGTCTGCATTCTCGATATGGATCATTTTGTCAAGAGACTCTCCAGCATCAAGGAAAAAGGGGTAAGGCCAGATTTAATTGGTTCAATCATAACACATTATGCTTCCAAATGGCTTCCAGACCTGTCGGACGATGATGGTAAAAAAATGATTGCGAATGTGGAGGAGTCCCCCGAGAGTGTCACCACTTCATGGATGAAGAAAAGGTTCTTTGTTGAAACTCTAGTGGGAATTCTTCCTCCTGAAAAGGAATCAATTCCTTGCAACTTTTTGTTAAGGCTACTACGAGTTGCTAGCATGGTTTGCGTTGAGCCTGCTTATCGTGCTGAGCTTGAAAAGCGCATTTCATGGCAACTCGACCAGGCTTCTTTGAGGGAACTGATGATACCATCATTTAGTCACACTAGTACGACCCTGCTTGATGAGGAGCTTGTTCTTCGACTGGTGAGGGGGTTCATGAATTTGGATGAATCCGTAAGAAGTGGAGCTGCCCTTGTTAAGGTCACAAAACTTATAGATTGTTACCTTGCAGAAGCGGCCGTTGATTCCAATTTGACATTGTCTGAATTTGTTGCTCTTGCTAGCGAGGTTCCAGGTCATGCTCGCGCCATGGATGATGGATTGTATCGTGCCATTGATACCTACCTCAAAGTAAGTTATATTGAACAATATTTCTCTCTTTCCATCACATTTAACACTCACTTTATGTCAATATGTGTTTTAAGAGCCAACAAGGCTCCAATTTTGAACCTCCCATTTGGTTATTACAAGTCTATCAGTAGATTGGAAATCTCAAGGTTCTATCTGGTTCACAACTTGGATAGAAATGGAACCTTTTAGTGGGAGGTACAATATTCTATATTCTGTGGCTGTCAGTTTGTTTACATACATCTTATCCTGACAAAAGGCTACCGAGATGCCTAAACATTGGATTTTATATATGTTGTCCATTCACGTTTGGGGTGGCATGGTCCGCTTTGGTTTGATTTTGAAGAAAACTGAATCAAGAACAAGTGGGAATCATATAAATTGAACCATTGGTTCCATATGTAATTATGAACCATACAGTTCACTTCCATTTTAAAAACTTAATTTTAAGTATTTAAATTAGCCTTATGCATCCAAATAGAAATTCAAGCAGCACAATTACCAAATTTTTTCTTCCTCATTGATAGGTCACTCAGTTTCTGGCTTTCTAAGTCTTAATTGCACCAGCAACTACAAAACATTAATTGTTTTAAAAAATTTCAAAATAAATTTCGGGGTTTTTTCCGTTTTAGCTATGGAACCAAGACCTATTCTTGGTCTTAACCCTTAATATCCAGAATCAGTTAAAATATAGGTCAAACCGACCGAACTAGCCAGTTTGGTTCTGTTCCGATTCAGTCTGGTTCGACTACATAACCCCAGATGAACTCATGAAAATTGAAGGATTCTGTGTAATTAATCAAGACTCATCATTCTGGCAGGCACATCCAGGGGTGTCAAAGAAAGAGAGAAACAGGCTTTGTAAACTAATTGATAGCAGAAAACTGTCATTAGAGGCATCCCTTCATGCAGCTCAAAACGAGCGATTGCCCGTTCGCACAGTAGTTCAAGTGCTCTTTTCAGAGCAAAACAAGCTCAACAAGCAGATTCTTGATTTCAGTGGCTCTTTCAGTGGCATGCTTAGTCCAAACACCGCGCTAGACGCCCCAGCCAGGTGCTTGTCGAAGCGCGAAATAAATGTGCAACAGATGGAAATAAAGAGGTTGAAAGAAGATGTTCTAAGGCTACAGAGCCATTGCATGATACTGGAAGGAAAGATTGATAAGCTAATGGAGAAAAAGAAAGGATTTCTCGTTTGGAAGAAGTTTGGAATTCCAACACTTAGGGGTAACAAGAATGAAGATATTGAAAGAGAAGCCGAGGTCGGAATAGGGCTAAAAACTCCGTTGCAGATGAAAACAAGGCTCGTAAAAACTAGAACTCCGAACAAATGGAGGAAATCATTGTCGTGATCAAGCTTGATGAAGGAAACAAAATTGGTGCTCGACTCTTTGATCTGTGGGAGTGATTTCCATTCTCCAACCCCTACTGTCCAACTTGAGAACAAACGTTTCCTAATATACATAGCAGTAAAAGCATGATGTGCGCGTGAATCTGACTTTCGTAATTTTCCATTCAAATAGGATCATAATTTGTATTATACTTTCTATCATATTAATGATGCCATGTACTTTTCCATCAAATCAATTAACATTTCAGGCTAAACTCATCATAGTAATACATGCAAATTACCACACAGGACCATAGATAGAGGAAATGATCAATACTCATAGACTTGTAGTTGCTATGGATATAATTCCTCTAGATCTTCGGGTAGGTCAAGCAACGAGTTGAAAAAGAGCAGCGAAATAGAAATTCAAGTAGCAGACCTCGAATTTATGAGTAATTTTGATCATGTTGTGTGAATCTGTGATAACATAAAATCCACATTGCTCAAAGAGCATATCCGTCTTTCAATTTACATTTAAAACCCAGTTAGCATCAAGAGTTTTAAATAAGTATTAAACGAAGGGGCTCTTTTCATTTTCCCCTGCTTGAACGGAACCGCTTGGCAATAAAAGATTCATGCAGTGAGTGTAAATTTACGAACAAGACCAAAATTATTTGTTGTTGGCCCAACAAAAGGCCATTAGTTTGCTGCTGTTGACTCGATAATCCTTATTCCCTTTGGAAATTTAGAGCCTTAATGGAAAATGCAAATATTGTTGGCAAATAATGATATTATCGTGCAATAATTTGGGCACAATTACGACTTTCAAAAATGAATGATATAAAATGTTAATAGTCGAGGCAAGAGTTCAATTCTTTTTCCTTAAGACGATAATGCTCCGCACTGGTGCTGACGGTATTCTTGCACTTGTTTTCGAAGATACAACGACATCGACTTATAATATTTGCTCTCTAAATTACAAGACTCGACGAACCTACTCATATTTTGATCTGTCTAAAATTGGAGGACTAAAATGTACGGAAATAACTTTCGAGGTTGAATTACAAAATATGAAATAATGTAGGGATGAAGGAATATAATTTGGAAGAAGAATAAAATCAGAATTGATTTTAGAATAAATGAAAATCGGGGTATGTAAACCTTATATAGAAGTTGAAAAATTGTGTCCAAAAGACACAACAACAGAAAAGTTGTATTTTTTTTTGTTGACGTAGGAACCCGCAGCCGCTACTCCTGAGTGCGCACTGGGCAAATCTCGCTCCATGTGCAATAGCCCGCAAACCTCCATCTTTTAGAAGAAACCACGTGTCACGCAATGAAAATTCGAGGAAAATAAATAATATAAATATATTATGATTTAAAATAATAATAAAATAATATAATTTAAATATTATTTTACCAAAAAATATATATCAACTTGACCCAAACCTAAGCCCAAGCCCAAGACCCGTGCCCGTGCCGTGCCGAGCTGGCCGATCGGACGGATGGCGGCACGCGTGTGGGCTTTCCCTCAACCTACTAGCATGTAGGTTCTCTCTTTTTCAAAAAACTATTGGTACATCTTGGGGCCAAAACCGAAGTCTCAAATTTGAGCAATATAAAATGATTTATATTCTTTTAGTTTTCCTATGTGGGATTGACATTTTCCAATTTTCCACCATTTTTATTCCCAATTTATTTCAATTTCAAGTGATCATCTTTTGACATTAATTTCACGTTCGCTCTAAATTTGTTTTGAGAAAATAAATATATTACATTAATCTACTTATATAGTAGAACACACTCGGATAAAGAAATCTTTTGTCCAACTAATGGGACCCACTAAATTAATTGGTCAAAAGTTGGTCAAACCAAAAAATCAATTTTTTCCAATAATCCCCCACATGAATGAAAATTAATCCAATAGATTAACCAGACCCTATAGAGAGATCATGCGGAATGTTATTGCATCTGAATAGGTACCTTATGGGTTTGAGCCTTTCGTAGTAGTATACTATTGGATTTACTTGGCTAATCAGTGAACGCAGTATCTTGAACTGTTAGTCGTTGGTGTAAACTAAGACAATAGTATCAACACAATAACCTCTCTAACATTTTCGAGTTCTCACTTTTGTGTTCATGTTGACCTTGAACAACTCTTGGATTTCATAAATGTTTTAAAGAATTCAAGCCTTTGAAACATTCTCATAGAAGCGGCCATACTTCACACTTGTATATGTGATTTCCTATTAAGAGTAACTGCCATATCCCACTTAGATAGTTCAAGATATATGAATTATTAAAAGTATAACTTAACCTAAAACTTTCTTTCTGCAATAGTACTTTCTTATCGTAGGAATGTGTAGGAGTTAACTTTGAAGTACTTCGTTGAATTTTCATAACTTAGTTGTCCCATTGAACCAAGATTTTGGGATCTCTAGTCAGCAAGGTTAGGTTATCATTACAAAGATTCTTGCGTAGTAGGCTTTAATCCTATTTTCCTTGATAGACAATATACTTGATCTCTTGGTAAGCCTTTAGTAAGCGGATCCGCTAGATTTTCTCTAGACTTTACATAATTTATGGAAATAACACTATTTGAAATCAGCTGCTTAATTCTATTATGTCCTCGATGAATATGTCGAGACTTACAATTATACATACTACTTTGTACTCTACTGATAGCTGACTGACTATCACAATGCATACTAATTGCAGACACAGGTTTAGGCCAACATGAAATATCCTCTAAAACATTACGAAGCCATTCTGCTTCCTCTTCAACTTTATCTAAAGTTATGAATTCAGATTCCATAGTAGATCGAGCTATACATGTTTGTTTAGAGGATTTTAAAGATATAGCCGCACCACAAAATGGTAAAAACATATCCACTAGTGGATTTTGAGTCTTTTGTATCTGATATCCAATTAGCATTACTGTATTCTTCTAATATAGCTGGATATCTAGTATAATGTAATCCAATATTTGAGGTGTATCGTAGATATTTAAGAATCCTTACCAGTGCACTCCAATGGTCATTATTTGGGTTACTTGTA
>CAIGRP010009164.1:0-12612 GCA_903798385.1 Fraxinus cuspidata | reverse complement strand
GTTTTAGTTCTCTTATATGTGGTATATAAGATGTCCCAAACTTCTTTAGCAATCTCACACATCGAAACTCTCCTATACTCTTTTGCAGACACAGCCATGAACAGGGCATGAATGCCCTTACTGTTCCAGTTACACTCAGCTAAGTCATCTTTAGTCCATAATGAAATATTAGTGGGTGTAACTATACCAACAAAAGTAGTTGATGGTAGAGTCCACCCAGTTTGAACGCTAATCCAAATACGTTCATCTAAAGCTTTAAGGAATGCTTTCATTCGAACTTTCCAATAAGTATAGTTGCTTTCGTCGAAAAACGGAGGCACGGACAATGACTGACTCATCTAGAATTTATTAAGGGTCAAGAATCGAATTAAGGCTTCGATACCAATTAAAAAATATGTAGTTCGACTCAAACTATAATAGAGGGGGGTGAATAGGTGTAAATGCATAATTAATAAATTATAATTAACCAACAACAAGTCACCAATTAATTTACCTCTAGATGATTATGTAACCAGTTCAATTATCCTATATTTGAATACCGCAGAATATAAAAACAGTAAATAAAGCAATAAATAATACACGGTATGATCACGGAGAAACTTCAATTGGGTAAAAACTTTGGGCACTTTGCCAGTCAACAATCTACTATAAACGATTTATAACTTACAGTCTACCAGACTAGACGATGACACATACTATCTGATCTTCTGACTGTAATTCCAATAGCTCTCATGGATTATGTGTTCCTACACCAACTCTCAGCTTCAGTTTCCAAAGCTCTCCTGGATTGCGCTCTCCTATAGCAACTCCTAATTTTGTGAAATTGTCTATCTCCTGTGGATGCATAAAGCACGCCACGTTTTTCAATGATCTTCAGAAATCTGACAGATATGAAGGAAGCAACAGTTTGGTATTTAGACTATGAAATTGACGTTTTTCTCACCACCAAGAATCAACTTAAGAATGAAGGTTGAAAGCTAATTTGTGAAGAGGAAGACTATATGAATTCTCAATGTTCAACATTCGAAAAACCATTCTGTGGTGTTTGGTATTTATATGTTATGTTAATGAATGAATGGGCTGGACAAAAAGCCTTTAAAAAATGAATTAAAAAAATCCTGGATAGCACTATCACTTGAGCGAGGGCTGAGCGACAGTCGAGCGACAGCTTGTCACTCGAGCGAAGTAAAGACAATAGGCTAGCGAAAATGTTACTGTTTCTAACACTCGAGCCATGTCTTGGCAACAGTCTAGCGAAATTGCGATGCCATTTTTCCTTCTTTTCCATTCTCGAACCCTAGACCTAATATAACACAACTTTCTACTATGTGCACATTACTCATTAACTTTTTACAACATATCAATTTAAGTCCCTTTTGTTCACAGACTTACCAATTACATTGAATACCTAACAAAATAAACAAGAGCACCAGATGAAGCCAATAAGGCTTGATCCAAGATAATAGAAATTCATGAATCCTCTACATGTCTAGAACCACGAAGTCAACACGAAATAAGCAAATTTTCACTCTCATCATTGCATCTTCCACTATCCTATGGCTTTTTAATTGATTTGTATACTAGCTAAATAGTGATTTTTGTAGGTTTGATTTCACCTATTTTCGATCGCCTAAAAATGGATGGGTTTTGGTAAATATACATTATGGCTTACAGCTTGGTATACATAATGCCCAAGTGAAGTGTAAACTCTGATGTATATGTAGAATAATTCAAAAATAGAAAAAGTTACCAGATTGATGCTAGCACCTAGATTATATAGTGTCATGTTGATCTCTAAACTACAAATGATGATTGGTGTCACGACCTCAAATTTTGGGCTTATTTTTTATGTCAATAATTCCGCTGAGATTGAGTGAGGTGCTCCTCATTTAATCATCAATTATAAACCCCTTAATAAAATTCTTCAATTGATAATATATCCATTACCTTAAAAGAAAAACATTTTGAACAAATTATTCAAAGCAGTTAGCTTCTCAAATTTTAATATGAAATCAAGATTCTAGCATATTCAAATTAAGGAAGAAGATAGATACAAAATGGCATTCAATGTTCCTTTCGGTCAATATGAATGGAATGTTATGCTATTCGGTCTAAAAAATGTCCCTTCTGAATTTCAAAAAATTATGAATGATATTTTCAATCATTTTCAAAATTTCATTATTGTTTACATTGATGATGTTCTCATATTCTCTGAAAGTATAGAACATTATTTCAAACATATCAGTACATTCATTCACGTTATCAAAAAGAATGGCTTAGCAGATTCTACTAAGAAAGTTGTTTTATGTCAAACAAGCATTAGGTTTCAAGGACATAACATTTATTTAGGAATCTTAACTCCTATTCAAAGAAGTCTAGATTTTACGGATAAATTTTCAAATGAAATTTATGACAAAAACAGTCTACAAAGATCTTTAGGATGTGCCAATTATGAGAGTGGCTTTATTAAAGAGATCAGGATCCTATGCGCTCCTCTTTACAAAAGACTACAAAAGAATTCAGTCATATGAAGTCACGAGCATACTTTAACTGTACAAAAAGTCAAAAGTTCTGTCAAAAGTGTACCCTGCCTGTCTATCCTAGACCCCACTGCTTTAATTATTATTAAAACCAACATTTGATATTGATTTTGGTGGTGTGTTAAAGCAAATTCCAAAAGAGTCTTGTCAAAAACAACTAGTCTGATTCCATTCTAAAGTATGGACTGACCCTCAAAAAAACTATTCAACTATCAAAAAAAATATATCAATTGTTCTATTTATTTCAAAATGATTCAATTAACAAAAAGTTTCTTTTGAAAACATACTGTAAAGTTTCAAAAGACGTTTTACAAACAGGTGTTAAAAAGATTGCTTCCAAGAAAATTTTTGCAAGATGGCAAGCTATCATATCTTGATTTGATTTTGAAATTATATATATATATACAAGGAAAATCAAAATTTATTGCAGACTTCCTTACTAAAGAGTTTCTGCAGAGTAAAATTGAGATAATAAAATGATGGAATCTTCTTCTTCCTCAAAGAAGAACAAGAAAAAAATCTTCAATTCTCATTCTTTCAATAGAAAATTATATTCAAATTTCCTTTCAAGAAACAAAAAATGCAGGACATAGTTCCTCAACTTCACAAAAAACTATGCTAGTCTCAAAAACCCCATTTTTTACAAACACGTCAAAATAAGAAAACCTCTAAAGAAAAGCCTTCAATTTATAAAAAAGCCATTGAAATTGGATCTGAAAAATTACCAGATATCAATCCCCATCTAGATTTTCATTATTTCGCCAAATTTATTCAAATCCCCGTTCTTCAAATGGAAACATCATGGATTCATAGAAACTCTTCCCTTGAAGAATGTCTTCATAACTTCTTTTTCCAACAAATTTCAATTTCATGGCAAAAATAAAAAAATAAAAAAAAATAAAAATAAAAAAATAAAAACTAGAGTTTATTATGAAGCCATCCTTATTAAATCATGATTGGCCATAATAACTCACACTCAAAACCCATAAAAGAAAAATTATATTGATTTTTCTAAAATCTCAATTTAAAGGGTCTTTTAGCGGGAGATAAAATATTTTCAAGAAAGTTTTAGTTATCCTTGTATAATTTTAGAGCTTTCTTTTTCTTCAATCTTGTAATTTCATTATCAAAAGCTTATTTCTTGAAATTTCAAAAGTTTGTAATTTCAAATTATCTTTTTCAATAAAAAGAATTATCCGACAAATTTCTTTCATTTCTCTATCACTTTGCGCTCCTTCTAACCTGGGTCATCGGCCTTGAATTTTCAGCAACAAATTCAGTGTGTCTATCAAGTTCATTTTTTGATAATTTTGGGACACCGACATTTCATTAATTTTGAATCCATGAATTTACTACTTTAGGGCAGCAATTTGTTTCATGGAATTTTGATCACCATTTTATTTTGAGTCTCCAAACAAGTCTTTTGACATTATATTCAGAGCTGGTATTTTGAATAATTTGATAGTCCCAACAGAAGATCACGAGACTTTAAAATTATGAACAAATTGAAATAAAAGGTTTTATTGAGACTTTAAAAATGTTTTTGTCTCCTTTTTGAAATATTCGAACCCCTGACAAGTACGACTGAGTAAAATACTTTTGTTAAGTCCAAAATGCTCGAACTAGTTTTGAAACCATTTTGGAAAATTTAAAGCACAATTTTGATTAAAAATGATGAACCAAGAATGTGATACTGATCTAAAATAAAAAACATTAAACCAGACATCTTGGTAATCAAAATAATTGAAAAGAGATTCAAATGAATTTTCTTTTGAAAAAACACATTCTTTTCTCTTTTCATGGGTCTTGTCCCCAGTTTGCAAACGCCAATACCCTTTAAATTGAGATTTTAGAAAAAAAATCAATATAATTTTTCTTTTGGAGGTTTTGAGTGTGAGTTATCATGGTCGATCCTGATTTAATAAGGATTGCTTTATAATAAGCTCTGTTCTTTTTTATGTTTTTTGGCATGAAAATGGAAATTTGTTGGGAAAAGGTTATGAAAACAT
The DNA here is from genome assembly GCA_903798385.1 of Fraxinus cuspidata. Classification (NCBI taxonomy): domain Eukaryota; kingdom Viridiplantae; phylum Streptophyta; class Magnoliopsida; order Lamiales; family Oleaceae; genus Fraxinus; species Fraxinus cuspidata. The sequence goes on along the minus strand of CAIGRP010009164.1, from coordinate 8,063 downwards.
TCTTCAAGGGAAGAATATCTATGGATACATGATATTTCCATTTCAAAAAAGGGATTTTTAATAGATTTGGTGAAATAATGAAAAGCTGGAGGGGGATTGATAATTGATAATTTTCCATATCCAATTTGAATAGCTTTTTTATAATTTGAAGGCTTTTCTTCTTAGGTTTCTTATTTTGATGTTAAAAATGAGGTTTTTGATGCCAATGTAGTTTTTGGAGAAGTTGAGAAACCGTGTCCTGCATTTTTTTGTTTCTTTAAAGGAATTTTGAATATAATCTTCTATCGAAAGAATGAGAATTGAATTTTTTTTCTTTTTCTTCTTTGAGGAAGAATTCTCTCAAATTTACTCTGCAGAAACTCTCTAGTAAGGAAATCTAGTTTTTTCTTGTATGTATAGAATTTCAAAATCAAAACAAGATAAGATAGCTTGCCATCTTGTGAAAATTTGCTTGGAAACAAGGTTTTTAACGGCTTTTTGAAAAACGTCTTTTCAAACTCTACAATTTGTTTTTAAAAGAAACTTTTTGTTAATTAAATCATCTTGAAATTTTGAAATAAATAGAACAATTGATAAAATTTCTTTTTTGATAGTTGAATAATTTCTTTAAGGCCAGTCCAAACTCCGGATTGAAATCTAACTAGCTATTATTGACAACTTTTGGAATTTGCTTTAAGACACCATCAAAATCAATATCAAACGCATCGATTTAAACAATAATTGAAGCAATGGGGTCTAGGATAGACATGCAAGGTATACTTTTGACAACACTTTTGACTTTTTGTATAGTTAAAGTATGCTCATGACTCCATGGAATCAGATTTTTTTGTAGTCTTTTAAAAAGATGAGTACATAGAGCCCTAATCTCTTTAATAAAGTCACCCACATAATTGACACGGCCAAAAAATATTTGTAAACTATTTTTTCAAAAATTTCATCTGAAATTTTTTCTGTAAAATCAAGACTTCTTTGAATAAGAGTTAAGGTTCCTAAATGAATCTTAATCCTAGAAACATAATGCTTGTTTGACATAAAACAATTTTCTTAGCAAAAACTGCTAAGCCATTCTTTTTTTATAACATGAATGAATGTATTTGATATGTTTGAAATGATGTTATACACTTTTATAGAATATGAGAGCATCATCAATGTAAACAATAATGAAATTTTGAAAATGATTGAAAATATAATTCATATTTTTTTGAAATTCAGAAGGGGCATTTTTTAGATTGAATGGCATAACGTTCCATTTATATTGACTGAAAGAAATATTGAATACCGTTTTGTATCTATCTTCTTCTTTAATTTGAATTTGCTAGAATCCTAACTTCATATCAAATTTTGAGAAGATAACTGCTTTGAATAATCTGTTCAAAATGTCTTTCTTTTGAGGTAATAGATATCTTATCCATTAAATAGCTTTATTGAGGAGTTTATATTGATGACTAAATGAAAAGCACCTCACTCAATCTCAGTGGAATTATTGACATAAAATACTGAACAGCTCCAAGGAGATTTACTTGGTCGGATTAACCCTTTATCAAGTAAATCCTTGATTTTCTTAGTGCAATGATCAAGCAATTCTTTGTTCATTTGAATAGGTCGAGATTTTGTAGAAATGCTTGATTCACGAAAATCGGGAGTATAAGGAAAGGGAACGACATGTTTCTTTCTATCCCAAAAGGTATTTGGAATAGTTGAACATCTCATTCTCAATACGTTTTTGAAAAAGAGAATTTTTTTTTCAATAACTGAGGTATGTTTTAACTGTTCCTCAATTCTTCAAAATTTAGTTTCTTCTTTTAAACATTGAATATGTTTTTTCTTAAAATTAATATTATTAATAATTTTTGAAATAGATGTTTCTTTCAAAGTATTAACATGTTTGTAGGAAGGAAGATTTGTAAATCTGAAAACTATTTCTTGACCAAAAATATATGTAGTTATCCCTTTTGAATCAACTTGAAATTGAACGATAAAAATAGTTCCAAGAATTACTTCTTGGTCCAAATCTTTGACTAAATAAAATATATTTTTGAAACAGATATTTAAATTACAGACATGGGTTTTTGAAAGTTTATACTGAATATTAAGCTTCTTACCACTGGCACCATAAAGTCGTTCAATGGTTTTTTTTGAAGTATTTTGTAGGGATCAATCATTCCCTAATACCGTTTTGATCTGCACCAGAATTAATTATGACTCTAGTATGAAGTTTGAATTCTTTATTGACTACAATAGGCATATTGCAGTTCCATTTCTATAGTTGAATATGATTAATAATATTAACCTTTTCTTCTTTATTTTGAGGAATATTAGAAGTTTTTGAAGTTTGAGAATCGATCTTTTCTTCATCAGAAGAGTCGACAGTCAGTAATGGTTTTATTCTCTTGTTTAGTTTTTAAGAGAACAACGTCCATTCTAACATCTTTCATTTGATTTTTAAGAGTAGAAATTTGAGATTTCATCTCATTAATTTCTGATCTCAAATCAGAACTCGGTGATTTTAAGGATTCGGCTTTGAACCGATTCATTATGCTTTGCATATTATATGGTTCAGTTGAAGATTTTGATGGTAAAAGACAACTAAACTTTTTTTTAAGTTGAGGGTTATCAATCTTCTCAACTATCTCTTGAATAAGTTCTTCTTTAGTAAGAACATTTATGGTTTTACAATCACAAATCTCTTTACATTGACTTGGAGAGGAAGATACATTAGAGCTAGTTTCAACATTAAAATCTTCTTGTTATTGATAAACTATTTCTAACTCGGAATCAGAAGAATCATCTTCTGAAGAATTAAGTAAATTGAGAAGTTCAATTTTAATATCTTCATCAATTTGAAGATTGTTAATCTTTCCATTCAAAGGACATCTATGAGAATAATGTCATGACAATGGATTTTGAAAATTTTCTCTTTGACAATCGTTTCTTAGAAAAATTCTTTGTACAAGAAGGTTTTTGAAAATTTCTTTCCTTTTGAAACATTCTTTGCCTCGTATGAAAAGAAAAATTCTTCCTTTTTAATTTTGAAGAAGGAGGAAATTTTTTCTCAAAACCATATTGTTCACAAAATTATCTAAGTTCTTTACGACTTTCGAATCTTTCTGATTTCAATTTGACTTTAAGTTTGAGGTCATTACAAAGAGCTAATCCTTCTTTGTTAACAAAATTGATAATTTCTCCATATGTAAGATCTGCATATGGAATGGTATCTTTATTTTGACTTTTGATAGAATTTCTAACTCTCTCAGCAAAGAGTTTCGAAAGTCCAGATATAAATCTTTCTTTTCAATAAGATTGATTGCAATCTTCACGTAGTAAGATACTAGTTAAAAAAATGTCTCTATACCAATGAAAATTATGAAGTTTTGGACAATTGAGATTCATAAGAATATCGGATTGTCTTTTGAGTATCTCAACAGGAGTTCCGATAAAATGTTTGATAATACAAAAGACAAGAGTGGCGAAGCTATCCTTTTTTCCTTGATCATTAATAGCTTCAAAAATATCGTCTCGTTCTTTCTTGAAGAAGGTAATTATGCCACCATTGTTTTAGTTGTCTAGTAAATCCTATAAACAAATTATTGGTTGCGGATTTAAGACTGACACCTTTGGCGCTATATGCTTTATAGCACATAGACATAGTTTCCATTAATTGAATGATTTGATATTTGGTTAATCCATCAATATTCCATTCAACAACGGATTCACCATCATAGTTTTTTTGAAATTTTGTCTTTTCTTCAAAAAGCAAAATCAAGAGGAATATGTTGAGGGTAATATGGAGAGATTTTTGAATATGACTCTTTTGACCTTTTAATTTATTGATATGAAAAGTTTCATCATCAATGAATTGAGCTCAAGATTATCAATAGTATGGATATTTTTTTTATTCAGATGGTAACTTAGATAATTGAGTAGCAAGTTCTTTTAGAACTTTAGTTTCATTATCTAGTTTTCCTAATTGAGGAATCATGATAGGATAATGAGGTTTGAATAGGGAATTAATAGGATTTTTCCCTTTTTCATTACCTTTTGAAGAAGATACCCCAGAATAAGAATTTATTTCAATTCTGTTAAACTAAGAACTGATAGATTATAGAACAATATTAGTATAATTGTTTTAGGTTTGAATATTTTTGATATATTTGGCAACGACTTCAGAATCATTTGGTCGCTCAATAAGTATCCTTTTGAGAGGAGAGGCAAGAACTTCAATGTTTTCTTGAGAAACAACTATTTCTTACATGGGAGGATTAACAGTTTGAAAAGTTTCAACCTTAAGTGTTTTTCACGTCTTCTTTAGAGTTTTTGTATTTTGAACAGCTTTTGTTTAGTGGATTTTTTGTTGTAAACCTTAAAATATGTCACTCAAAAAAATTTAAATCTTCTGGAAAAGTTTCAAACTAATTCCAATAAAACCTAATTTCATCTTTTGAAAAACTCTTTTGAAATATCTTTCTAAAATTTTTGACATCAGCAGATTGATTAGTTTTGAATTCATTTCTTCTATTAAGTTTGGGAGAAATAACATTGCATTGCTGATGTAATCTTTTTGAAGGAGCTAACATATTTGAGAAAGTAGGTAAATCATGTTGTTCTGATTCATTTTCTTTATCAGTATTGTCGTATTGAGGTTTTGGAATATTAGGATTAAAATAAACTCATTTTAAAGATGATGTTGAAAATCTAACGGATTGAAAAGTATTATTCTTAGATCTATGATCAGATCTTAAAAAATAAGATCTTTGTAAAGTATTTGATAAAAAGGGTTTGTTAAAGATTACTTTAATATGATCGTTAAGGAATAAAATAATTTGATCTAGGATTTTCCTAGTAGAAGTAGGGATAGGATTTCGAGCATTTTCGAAATCCCATTGGAAGATTACAATGTATTTTATTGGGAATCATAATATTTGAATGAAGAGGATTAACTTCTACCAAAAGACTTTCATCTCTTGGAAAAGATCGAAGAGCACGTATCTTGAGTTGAGTGTTCATAAACTTGTAATATATTCTATATATTAAGGCAAAAGCTTTTGAACGATTATCAATATCAAAATTCTTGATTTGAATATGAATATTAAGAGCATTAAGAATAGCTCCATCTTGAAAACTTGTTGAAAAATTTGGATAACAATTTGAAAATATTGGACCACTTTTGAGATTAGACTCAAGTATGGACAACAATGAATGTTCAAACCTTAGAAGACTCTTATCTCTTAGATTTAAGAGAACCGGAATGTCTAGATCTAGTTTAAAAAAATGTTTGACAGCAATTTGAACAAGACCCACATGAAGATATCAAATTTCTTCATGTGAGCTTGAATAACTTATTTTGAAAATAAATTTATTGAAACAGTTTGATTTTTAATAGCAATAGTTTAGTCAAGAGTTTTGATAATATAATCTTTACGAAAATCAAATCTGCCCATTTCATAGATAGATTTTTTTTTATCTACATTTGGAATAGTCCGGTTTTGCAGTTTAAAAATAATTTAGCCTAACATAATATCGGAATTAAACAAATAGAGTTTAGCGACATTGAGAAATTTGATGGAACGTGATTAGTTTCCAAATTTTTGCACAATTATTGATGAATTATTGTAAAGAAATTGGAATTTTATTCTTCGAGTTTTGCTTTCTATCCGTCCCTATGCGTAATCTCCTATTTTCAGCCGGTGTCCAATAATCTGTTTCAGTATGCGTGTATATATATATACCTCAGCCGCCCTTGTGTATGCCCAAAAAAAGGAGTCTAATTGGTATTTTTATTCTTGAAATTCAGCCGCCAATCCTAGTCCTAAAGGGGTCCAAGCCCACTTGAGTTCCACTCCTATTAAAATTCCAAGTTGAGGCCCATTTAATGTAAAATGTCTCCAAGGTTTCATCTTTCCCAAATAATGCAATTTAATCACTGAATTTAATTAATTGTGCACCTAATGTCCTTCTTTATTTCAATTCAAGCCTTTCAATTTCTAACATGTGGAATTTGTACCCAAACTTCCATCCAATGGCCAATTTATCATTCTTCCCTTTCCTATTGCTTTGAAACGGGTCTATAACTGAAAAGGTTTCATCTTTCCCAAATAATGCAATTTAATCACTGAATTCAATTAATTGTGCACCTAATGTCCTTTATTTCAATTCAAGCCTTTCAATATCTAACATGTGGAATTTGTACCAAAACTTCCATCCAATAGCCAATTTATCCTCCTTCCCTTTCCAAATGCTTCGAAACAGGTCCTTAACTGAAAGCAAAGAAAAATTAACACAAATTAAGTAGAAATTAATACTTTAACGATATAAAATTGAGTAATATGACACAAATAAGTATACAAAAAGTACTTATCATTTTTTATTTGATTGCCATTCTTAAAACAATCTTTGCTTAGTTTATTTTAATATATTCCTCCATAAGGGTTTCGGTCTATACTTCAAATAAAAAAAAAAAAAGTACTAGAATCTTGGGAATTTCTATTGGGTTATTTCCTTCCATGTGGAAAAAGCTCAAATTTGGGGTCTTTTACTATTGTTTAAATTCCATTAGGGTTTTAACTCTAAGAATGAGTATACAAGAATATAGGTAGAAAAGAACCCTAGCCTTTTTTTTTTCCAGAAGAGAGAAAAAAATAGATTTTTTAGACCAAATTTCATCAAGCTCCAATTTTGAGCCTTTTGTAGTTAAATTGAGGATCTTCTTTATATGAAAGATTATCAACTACCAATGTTTCTACTGAAAAACCAAATAGCACATCCGATGAATATGGACTTTGTTGCATCGACAAGTGTATGGGTTTATCAAGTAGTGGGTAAATGATAATATTTTTAAACATGTCAGTAGGGAGACACATATTTGTACTTTATGGAATAAGGTTGAATAGTTGTATGTTGAAAGATTAGAAATAATAAGAAGTTTCTAATCAAGCAGATGATGGTGTCAAGATACCAGGACATGACTCATTTACTTGATCATCTTAATACATTCAAGGAATTATTAATTAGTTGACTAGAATGGGTATTAAGTTTGATAATGAGTATTGGGATTATGGTTGCTTCACTCACTATTGAACTCATGGGAGACTCAAAAATTCACTCTCTAACTCTACTCCAGATGGAATCATTATAACGACTCGAGCTTTGTTCTTGGAGATGTGAAGCAAAATCCAAACATTCATTTAAACTTGATGATGATGGATATTACAGTACTTTCACTAATAACCATTGGAAGCTCACTTAGGGTGCTATAGATGTGCCTCGAGGTAAAAAGGTCTCTGCATTGTACACTTTGCAGGCAAAAGCAATTGATGCAATGGAGGATGATTGTACAATTGAGTTGTGTCATAAGAGGCTTGTGAACATGAGTGAGAAATGATTAGTCATATTGGGAAAGAAAAGTGGACTAAAAGTACACATCTGAAAAGTAATACTCACTATTTGTCTGGGAAGCAGAACATGGTCTCTTTCAAAAAATTTCTTCCTACGAGAAAATCGAAGATACTGGATTTAGTACATTCAAATTTGTCCGATCATGTGAAGATGAGAACACTTGTCGGCTCTATTTACCTTGTAACTTTATAGATGATCATTCAAAAAAGTTATAGATTTATACCCTAGAGCATCAGAACAAGTGTTGACTGTGTTTAAGCAATGATAGGCCATAGTTAAGAGACAAACTGGGAAGAAGCTAAGGTGCGCATGGACAAATAACGGGGAAGAGTATTTCAGTCATTTTGATGAGTATTGCAGACAATAGGGCATCAAAAGATAATTTCAAAAACTCATCGATTGAATGGCATAGTTGGAAAGATGAATAGAACACTGGTGGAGAGAGTGAGATGTTTACTTTTCCTAAGTCTAGTTGCCTAGATTCTTTTAGAACGAGGCGCTGAGCATGACCGTACATGTGTTGAATTTTATACTTTATGTTCCCATACAATATGATAGATCATACAGAATTTGGACTGGTAAGGATGTTTCCTATGATTAGTTGTGTGTGTGTTAGGAAATAAAGCATTTGTGAATGTTCCTAAATATGAGAGGTCCAAGCTTGATGTGAA
>CAIGRP010009162.1:0-11859 GCA_903798385.1 Fraxinus cuspidata | reverse complement strand
AAGCTTCTAGATCGAATCTGCCATCTGGTAGATATGGGGTTTTAATGGCTGTTATCAGTCGAAGTGACTTTATGTCTTCCGTATTAGTCCTGCAAACAAAAGGGAGAAGAGGTACTCAAGCTAAAACGTCATATTATTTTAGAACAGAATCCATCTTTCCTTTAGTAATTCCTTTAGAAAGTAATTATCGATGCCCATGGCCATATTTCTAGTATAAAATAATATTCTACTGTAATGTGAACATTGTTTTCTCTCACAAGTACCATACAGAAAACATCTTTTAAAAGCATTTCCTTCTTACCTAAAATCGCTCTTAGTACACCTAGTACTCAAAGTACACATGAAAAACAGGCAACCATAAGTTGGGGGGGGGGGGGGGGGGGGAGACTAGAATTTATAATTAACAATTAACAAGTGCAAGCAGATCTAGATGACACAATTCAATTACTAAACAACATCTAAACTTCGTTTCAGAGTTAAGATGGCAAACTAAAAAATCTCAACCAAAAAGAGCCAACAAAGACATTGCATTATCATTAATCATAAATCACTCAATCTTTTTGCAGGTGGTTCCACAAATTAGTAATTCACGCCAAAAGGTATCCAACGTACTATTATCATTTAATTGAGAAGTAGCATTTATCAAATTGTACAGTACTTAGTTTATATTTTCTCACCTAGAAAGAATGAGTGAAATATTTCAACTCGTAATGCAAGGATCAACAACAATTTGAAAGTGTAAGTTTCAGTTCTAATCATCTAAGAAACAAATTGTGTCACCATAATTCAGACTTCATGCCCTGAACAATCTTTGTAATTTAATTTCTTTTCATCCTGCTTATAAAGGAATTGATTTGCAAGGACAAGTAAACCTGAATCAGCACATTTTCTGTCCTATAAAAATTAACAAAAGAAGAATGCAAAGGTCTAAAGCTTGGAAACAAAGGGTAATGGATGGTTACCTATTTTTAACTTCATAACTACGCATTGGGAGATGAAAATTAGGAATTATGGCTGCTCTTGGTGACCTCCATTTTGCATTCCTCCTGCATAGTAGTAGAGATAGAAATCCGAATCAGTGCAAAAAAAAAAATGCGCTCACTGCAGCAAGAAGAATTGTTGCTCCCGCTTTCCTTTAATTTAGCAACTTGTGCTAATACAGAGAAATTACAGGAAATCATTATATAAATTTAAACTTCTTCAATACTTGTATTTGTATAAGCAAACTTCTAAGTGCAAACTTTATTTTTTTCTTATCTGTATTACAAATAAAGAATGATACTCAGCAGATAAACAATAAGACAAACTCAGAATCTTCATAAATTAAATAAACAATCTAAGGATCTCCATCAACTGAATTAAATAAACAAACTCTAACATCAAATAAATTATTATTAATTAGCAAATAAGAAAATGTGACCTTTTGTGGTTATCAAGAAGCTGAAAGTGTGAAGCGGCTTCCTTTAAGCTTCTGAAGGCAGAAAATTGCTGATACACCGCCAACATTTCGAGAATTAAATAGGAGTGGACCGAAGATACTTGAGTATATAAATGAAGGTGGCTCTATTTAGCTTATAATTAAATTCCGATGAGAAAAGTGAAATCAGAAAACTCGGATGGTGTTAATAGTTATAATGGAAGTGATAATGGTTGTGATTGCAATGATTGTAGTTGAGGTGGCGGTGGTGTGAGGGTGGTTGAAGAGAGCGTCTGAGGACTGGGCGGTGGCGGATGCGCTGAGCATGACGTCAGAATACGGCGGCGATAGGCGGTAGGAGATTATGACGGCGGTTTTTGTGATGGTGCGTTTGGACACCTGAGTAGGGTTTTTGTGGACTGACCGGGTGAGGGCTAAGAAACAATGGAGGTCACTCAAGTTTCAGAAATGTTTCATTTAGGTCACTACTTTTATTTTTCGACTCAATTACGTCGCTTAAGTTTCAGATCTGTTCCAAGTTAGCCAATATTGACATTTACATAAATAATTTTAGAATAATGCTATTTAATACTATTAGCATTAAGAAAATTATTTTAAGTAATATTAATGATGAAAAGTTTAATCAAATGAATAACTTAATTCTACATTTCATTGGGTTTATCATTTAGCTGATGTTGTAATATTATTGGTGCTACGTGGCATTATTCATGATTTTAACGCTGCTTGGGTGGCTTACAAATCCATGTGTCAAACTTCAAAATTTAGGGTTTGTTTGAATCCTATTATTTGAAAGAATATATTTTGTATTAGTAGTTTTTAGGAGAATGTATAGTTAAAAAAGGTATAATAAATGAATTTACATGTAAAATTATTTTATTATAAGAATGTGTGATTATAAAATAGAGAAATAAATGATTAAAGATTATGGCTCAAACAAGGCTTAACCTTTTCCTCCTCCTAAGTTTGCATAAATGTCATTGATTTTTGAATAAATTCATTAGTTTACTCAATTTGACTAATCTCTATCATATTAAATTTCACATCAACTGATTTTTGTTTTCTTTTTTACCATTATAACCCTAATACAATTTAATCATTTCAATGATATCTCACTCTTCATTTTTCAATTTGTATTTAATTTACTATTTGTAATAACTACTACAAAATCATTATTATTTTCTGTTATTAATTCTTAATTAATTAATAATCATATTTAATTAGAATTTAACATTCAATGATACAGTTCATTAACATATATGTTAATTAGAATCCAATTTCACTTAATTGAAAATTAAATTATATTCATTTAATGTAAATGATTTAACATTCATTGTCGCGTATATATTTCTTAGTATTATTTCAACAAATTTAATATCCACGTTAATTTATATATATCATATTTTCCACTCATCTTTATTAATGCATTTAGTTATAATTCTAACACTCACTTCAAGTATACATTTCACTATTTCGTGCATATTAATAATTAATATTTATTTTCAAGAGCTTGCATTTCTCTTATATTTATATCAAAATGGTAAATGGAGGATAAAATATTACTTTCACAACACTTATAAAATATTTCAAAATGACGTGCGTTCAATTTTGACCAGTCATTAGGAACATCCTTTATAGCTATAAGTAACATAAATCTCATGTTTCAATATGCATTGAAACAATCATAGTTTCCACTCAATTAACTACCAAAAATCGCTCTATCGCAACTTCTACAAAAGCAAAGGCAGAAGAAGACGCGTTTCACGCAAGGCCCGTTAGAGTACACTTTGCAACTGAGAACAAGATGCAAGTTTAGATAATAGACGTGTTTTCCACTTTCAAAGGTTTGATCCTTGGTAAATCAAGAAATCTAGTCATTTTTATTCTTTGTTGTGCCCACTTTCAAAGGTTGATCCTTTCTATATTAACATTTAGTCAAGTCTTCTCACTATATTTATCTACGTAACTTTTTTTTTTATTCTCATTTTTTACACAAATTATATTTATATACTATCCTCTTATATGAAGCTTTCTCGTAGAAAAGAAAGAATCATCCACCATATACTCTAATAAAACTACACGTGCATTTTTATTAAAATTTTAAATTGCAAAACTACCCCAACTTAAAATTAATAAGAAATAAATTCGTAACAACTGATATAAAATATTATTTTAACGATTTTTTTTATTCACTGAACAAAAAATATTAACCAGAATCAGCAATTTAAATTTTTATTTCTTTTTTACAATGTTGAAAAAATCAAAAGAAAGTATATTAAAAAAATCAATATTTTATCTCATATTAAAGTCAATTTTCATATTTGATGTTAAAGTTATTCACTTATAAAAGGTACAAAGTCACATGCTTCGGTTTTATGAGTGCTGAAATTCCCATCCAATATATCCCACATCGAACTCAAAGGAAACATGAGAGAGAGCTGCGTATTATAAAATAACTGGGCCACAACCGAAATAAGCATACCTTTCTCGGCCTTTNATACCTTTCTCGGCCTTTTGGCTAAGATCAAGTGTAGTATCTGTTCTTATCAGTTTAATATCTGATATGTGGGCCATTGGCTCACACGATATTAAATTAATTTTTTAAGGGGGAAGGCCCATTAAGGTAGCTTGCTGCTTGGGCCTTCGAGCGTCGCCCATGCGTTGCACTATTGCGCGGGCCTGGCGCACCCCACCAAATCTAGTGAAAAATTTGTCAGCTTTGTATGTTATTTTTCTGCGTATTTTTTGGTTTTTGCACTTTTGCTGAATGGAAATTAATTATAACTCCCTCACACCTCTCGTTTTTTAAATTAGATTTATGCAATTGATATTTAGACATTCATTAATTTATGATTTAGGTCATTTTCTATTCACAGAATAAAGTATCATAATATATCAATTTTTTTCCTACTTTTTAATCACATATTTTCTTAAAATTACTATTTAGAATTCATTTTTTTCCCAATTAATGACGAGTGGAAGGAACGAAGTGATCGAGAGCAAGAGTTAGATAGACACTAACCACTATAAATATACGACATGAATCAAATACACATATATTTTTCTTCTCTATTTTAACCTTTTTCCCTAAAGGAAGAAGCAGGACATCAAAAACTGAAACTAACTAAAAAAAAAAAAATTATGTTTAAATGCTAGAAGATTTGTTAACTAAAATGGAATAAAGTTATAACATCAAACTTATAATAAAAAAGAAATTCTTTTTTAGATGAAACATTATAAATCATAGATTTTTGTAATTTTTTTATTCATTAAACTATTAATTTTGCATTAAATAATTATTAAAAAAGCAATTTTTTTTTATCAATTTGTACTTTAAAAGAAATGAAGAACGAAACTTTTTTTTTTTAAAATCAAAATAACACATTCATTATTTTCTGAATTAGAATTCATAATCTTACCATAAGAATAGCAACGGAATGGTATGAAATGCGAGAGCATACAGAAGAATGTTACTCCCTCCGTCACATTTATATAGACTCACTTTTCTTCTGTCCCAATTATATAGTCTTATTTATTTATTAAGAATGTTATATTTTATCTTTATTTACTAATATACCTTTATTTATTTACTATTTCTAATAATAATTTACAAGTTATTGATAATTAAATTAGACAAAAATTGCTTTTTCTAATAACATTAAATTAGATTTTTTAATTCATGTGAAAAACAAAACAAGCCTATATAAATGAGACGGGGGAGTATATTTTAATTACCACTGTTTAATTGAATAAATTCAATGTTTATCTAAAACCAAAATGGCAAAGAAAATAACAAAATTAGACCAACAAAAAATGAAAGCTAATAATCACACACTCGTAAAGAAGTGTTCAGTAGTCAGTACCCTCAATTCCCCATGCTGGATACACTACAAAACTGGTTCAATCACATTAAGCACACTCGCATCTTTTCTTCATGTTTTTGCAATAAAAATGATCTAATGAGGTTTAGGCTTATATCCGTCGACAGCAAAGTTTCTTGTAGCAGCAGAAGTGCCAAACGAATGCCATCGATTTCGGGTTTTGCTATTATTTGACAACCCAAACGAGAGCTGCAGAGTATCGTCGAAAGAGAAGCTACATATCATCGAGTGATTTATTCATAAGAAGGACATACGTGTCAGTGAGGCCAAACGCAAGATCTAACATATCATTCTCCTCGTCCGTTGGATCTTCTAGTTTGTTGTAGACATAGTAGTCCACATCCTGTCAAAAAGCATCAAAAGTCATAGACATGTTTGGTAAGGAATATTATTGAAGAAAAATAAGCTGAAATATTGTGTATTATATTGTCCATTATCCACAGCACTATGTACCAAACACGCAATTAATGTCTTGTCCTATTTTCTCAACAGATAAAAAAAATCACTCTCTAATGGGAGTAGGGAGTGCGGGGAACGAAGGTAATTCATGAACTATCTGTTCTCAACTGCAACTACATACCATCACAATAACATGACAGGTAGAACAAGAAAGTGATCCTTCACATGCTCTTGCAATAAAATTCAAATAATTTAACCAGCTCAATAAATATAATTCTGGAAAATATTAATATTACGGTGCTATATTATTTGATCGGAAATTTGACATATTTGCATGGAAGATACCCCAATTAGCATGTCACTATTAACTGGAGAAAAATGATCGAATTACTACTCCATTACAAATATGGATTTGTTCTTCCAAAAATTCATCTGAAAAGAAGAGAAATTTAGTATGAACTGCAGAATGGAAATGCCAAATCAGCAGTTTCTTAACATCAACTATAATTAAAAGAGTAAGGTTTAAAACACGTTTTATTATTTATTGGTCAAAGTAGGAAATAACTACGTTCCCAATCAATATAGACTTAAGAATTACTTTCTTAATATAAAAGTCGGCAAAAATCAATATTTCCAAACATGGTTTGTAAACAAAAAGTGACTTGAAAAGTAACTTTTAAATTTATTTTTTTAAGCTTAACCTAACACGTCTAATATTTACCTTCAAGCTCTACATCACATACCCTATGAACTGTTTTCAGAACTTGTCTATCCAATAGGAAGAAAGAAAAGCCAAAAAAATAAATAAAGACATACATAGGAAGACACGCTTAGTGCTTACTTTTGCTTTTCTTCACCGCCTTCATCTGCATTGTTCTCAGTTTCAGTGCAAAATGGTCCGTGCCTCTGAAAACAGGAGTGAAGGTTATCCACAAGAGCAGCTGAAAAGATATCAGAGCACACCCACCCACCCCCCCCCCTCCCGGTCTTATTTTTGGGTTGTGGAGCAGGGAGTAATAAAACAAAGAATTAAGCTAAAACGACATACTAATTACTTCTATATTCTTAACCCCTTTCATTGTTATCACTTTTAGTCTTTCAAATTAAATAGTGAGAAAGCGTGTATGTGTATGGCATGTTAGCATACTTCTTTTGTTCATACAACGTTCCTGCTTGTCAAATATAAAGGGCATTAACGCTTTCACTGCAGGCCCTTTGATTGATATAATCCTTAGAACAGAAATTACAGGTCCAGGGCCTCACCCACCTACATTCCCATTTTTGTTATATTTGATGCATCAAGACCTGTTCTGTGAACTTAAAAATATAAAGCTTAATCATGTGGAAGAATATACCAGATCAGAATTGACAGTTAAAAGCTTATCTTGTCTGTCATGTCATTTTGGCAATATGATTGCTGCAACTAATTAGAATAATATTGGAGTTTTAAAGATCAATATGATTTCCACACCTAATTAGAATAATTTGAGTTGTGATGATATACTAACTAGGGATTGCAAATAATGATTATGAACCAGAGAAAGGTATGGTGTCCTTGGCGTAAAAGACGGAGCTGCAACGCAACAGAAGACAATAAGCACGGTTGGGGGAATAAAGTTCCTCAGCTAAAAAGTTCAGCTTTAACTACGGTTGAAAATATCATGAATAGGTCTTGCTTTTCTGCAGAAAGGTAGTGGGAAAAATCAATTTCACATTTTGCCATCTTTAGGAATGTTTATCTGAAGGGATACCAGGAAAGCATATTTCTCCCTAAAGCTTCTCCCCTTCTTTCTCACCGCCAGTGTCTCCATTGTCTCATTCATTTAGAGATACCCAACACATCTAAACACCTACCCCACACGTGAAGTCCAGCAATGTGACAAGTTATGTGACCAGTGCCATTCAGTGTCAGATAGATTTTCCTTCACATATAAGTTCAATCAATAGAGGAAGACTGAGACTGCTACTTATGCATCTGTGAGTGACATGGAAGGAGTAGAAATCATTTATCAGCACATCCCCTGCTTGTTTTTTTTTTTTTTTTCCGAAATAATGAACATGAACTAAGACAAGCTAAAATTAACAGTGATAGTACTCCTTTGTATCTGTCACTTTGGTCGGGACCGAATTCCCCACTAGTGTAGCCTTTTTACACAACTTTCTAAGCTTATAAGTAATATAGAAACTTCTAATTCTCAATTAGTAAACAAAAATTTATACCAAAAATATAAAGAACATACCTTTTACCAGACTCCTGATTGCATGAGCTCCTAGCCGATAAAATTTAGAAATGAACATAATCCTCCCAACCTGCAGCCTCAACATGCCAAAAGAGGGGGAGGGGCAACTAATGAGTAAGGCAGAACAAGCCACCTTAGTCAAGCATTAAGTGCTCAAACTCTACTCTGCAATTTTTTGGCCCACACTTAACCTCATGAATCATTAAACGCGCGATATTCACAGAGAAACCCCATTCTATTTTACATAATTGCAATTGTATATCTTATATTTTCAAGCTCATACGAACTAAAAGTGATACCAAGTATCAAATAAGACTCATATCATGAACCAAAATTAAACAGAGGTTTTTGAACAACTTACTTCGCATAATTTAAAGATCGTAACTTTTACTTGCAAATACAATTCTCATTCAGTTCTTTAAACAGTAATCTGGTTAGTAATTTGACTCCTGTAGATAAAAATAAAATGAATTAAAACTATGAAAGCCTCGTAACGTGCATTTTTCAGAAAATAGAAAACAATCAAAAATCAGATTTAAAAAAAAAAAAAAAAAGTTACCCGAAATCACAGGTGCTACAGGAAAATCGACGATGCTCGACCGTTCGACGTCGTCGTGCGGAAAATTGATCTGTAGGGGGGAGAGAGAGAGTAGAGAAAGATCCAGTAAATTCCTCGTAGAACTTGAAATTAGGGAACTTATACGACGCCGTCTCTGTGGGTTAAAAATTGAACTCGTCTTATTACCAATTTTACAGTCTAATGGAACATTTCAAAGTAGGATACACTTTATTTTCTTACGTGACAATTTAATCCTATGTGATTCAATCTGTTTATTTCATATTCTAGACTAACATGACAAATCGACAAGTACAAGTTAGGTCCAAATGTAAACTCAATCAGGCTCGACTCAACATTTCACATTCGACGAGTTTAATCCGTTTATGATTAACTTCGTTCCAAGATACTATATATTACACAGAGATAAGATTTTCTTGAAAAAAAAAAAAAGGGTTTGAATTCGTGCTTAGCAATATAATTATTCATCAGAAGTTAGATCACTAAGATCTATTGAATAACTACAATAAAAAAGCTAGCTCGACATGTGAATGGTTACTCAAGTAAGTAACCTAACATCAAAAAAATTCTATCCAACATACAACCAAATGGCTATCTGATAAGGATAAGACCAACTTGTCTACATGTTCATTCACATAATGATGTCAAGAATGCACACACACTCACTTGTCACCAAAAGTCTATCGCATTACAATTTCGAAAGCTCTTCCGTCGAGTTAGCATTTACAGTCCATTTGAGCCTTATCGGTTCAAAATGTATTTTGGAGTAGTATTTTAATAAAAAAATGTATTGTTAAAAGATAAGGAGTTTTTTTTTTTATTTGCGTGTAATATTATTTTATTAAAAAATATATGATTAAAATATAAGAGATGGAAAAATATATTCTTGAAATAACGGGGACCGAGGACTTAATAAAGGCAACACGCTTTTATAAGCAACAAATTCCCCCTTGTTAATTACACATGGACAATAACGAATACAAATAAGAGTACACTTAATTTTACTTGAAAGAACATTGAAATGATCTTTTGAGATCAAAAAGTTAAGGGTTGTTCTCTTTGTGTTTCAATTTTGTATTTTGAGTTTTGAATTCATTTTGAGTTTTATGTTTTGAGTGTCCATTTTGAGATTGTTGAAAATGTGTTCTCTTTGACATTTTGAAAACTTGTTTTGAAAATACCAAAAACAAGTTTTGAAAATTTTGACTTGATTATAACTGAAAACACTCAAAACGACAAATTTGTCGTTTTGTGTTTTCTTTATAAATTTTTAACTTGTTTTCAAAAATGCGTTTTCGAAAATAGGAAAGAGAGGCGTTTTCTCACCACAAATAAGTTTTGGAAATTTTGACTTGATTATAACTGAAAACACTCAAAACGACAAATTTATCGTTTTGTGTTTTCCTTACAAAATTTTAACTTGTTTTCAAAAATGCGTTTTCGAAAATGGGAAAGAGAACGCGTTTTCGATGTTTTGGAAAATCGAAAATAGAAAACGACTTGAAAATGGTAAAGAGAACAGGATTTTTTGACTAATTTGATTAATTTTATAAAACTAATTCAAAAGTTTCTTAGAGAAAACTCGTCAAATATGACTTCTTAAAACTCTTTAAAATTTAGTTTTTAAGCATCAATTAAGATAGTTTGGAAGAACTTTTTTTACAAAAATTCATATCAAACACGTATTCAAAGTTTAGTACTTAAAGAAATAATGGAAAATCAATTACAATCATAATATATGTACATCTTTTTTTTACATTATTTTTTAGATTGTATCGCATGACGACACATGATTAGAAAGTTTAAAAAAACACGCTTTTCCGTCAAACACTTGTTCAACTCTCACACAATGTCAAATAATATGAAATCCATAGAATGTATAATTAACCTAATTTAATTAATTAATGGTAGAAAATAAAATATTAGTTGACTTATAAAAGAGCTGTGCAGGTTCACATGGAGCTGAATACATGTGATTACAACTCGGTGGGTACCCAATTCTGATCAAAACAGTAAACCATTTATTCATGCGCCGTCTTATCTGTACGGCCATATACGGACAATAATTTACCTCTTCAGCCAGTTGTCAGTCATTTTCCTTCCATTTCAACGCGCTACTCTTTTTCAGTTTTCTCCCATAACTAAGGCCCTGTTTGGACTTATCTCAATAAATAGTGCCATTGTGTGGTCCCATTATTCTCAAAATACATTTTTTATTCACTTATTTTCAATCACATATTTTTTAATAAAATAATATTACACTTAAGTCCCAAAATTTTTCTTATTTTTTAACCACAAATTCTCCATCAAAACACTATTCCAAGATACATTTTGGGCAAAAAAAAATGAAGCTCAAACAGACTCAATAATATGTCTAAATAATTGTTTTGAATTTAAGTTGTGCATTTTATTTTTTCTAATTTTTTTTTTTGCAATAAAACATAGAAATATTATTTTAATCACTTTAATCATTAGTACATTTAGCCTAGTTTGAATTTGATTTTAAAGAAAATTAGTATATTTTAATAAAAAAAATTATAAATACATGGTTAAAAAATAATTAATAAAAATTGTGAATCTCATGAAATGTGTAATTAATATTAATTGTTTAATTTGACATAAATTTTTATCAACGTTTTTAGTTAGAGCAAACAGAGAGTTAAACCTATTCTACTCATATGATATTTTAATCTTTTTTTGTGACACTTCAATGATACTCTAATCAAATTAAAATTGGTTGCTTTAGAATTTTATTCAGAGTAAGAAAATTAGAGCATAATAGAGGACAACTTCTCGCAATAACTTCATTTTTATTTTATTTTTAATATGAAGAGGTTAAGATGAACAATTGAAGGTGAATGTGTCAACTACATGTCAACTGATAATACTGACTATGTTTTACAATAAATTAAAGAAATACTTTAAAGCATTTTTGAGAAAGTACTATTGCCCTACAAAAATTATATTTATTTTTAGTATTTTTTTTCCTACAATCATATATAGGGAGAATTGCCGCTATGGTACCAAACCTTTAATTTTATCTCAGATTTGATCCAAACCTTCATATATGACATACATGGTACCAAACGATTTGAAAATTTTGCATCTAGAGTCCAATAAGACGGAATCAGTCAATTGACCTTAAAATTAGGAAAAAAATGATAATTGTGACCAACTAAGAAAATGTCATTTTATGTGAGATTACATTCCCCTTTTTTTAAAATATAATTTGACGAAAATGCCCTTATTTTAATTGGTTAAAATTATCAATTTTTTTATTTTTATTTTTAAGGTCAACTAACGGCTTAATTGACTGATTCCGTCAGA
>CAIGRP010009157.1:0-18310 GCA_903798385.1 Fraxinus cuspidata | reverse complement strand
GTCTTCAAACATCCAGATCATTAATAAGAGGATTTTTGCAATTTTGCAATTGTAAGAAAATTCCTATTTATTTGTATTTTTTGAAAAAAATACAATTTGTAAAGATTTCTGTATTTTTTTAATATGCGAAATCTGTCGTACAGTCTCATAAATCTTGGCACCACTATTACACCTCATTGCCCACCAACCATTGACCTGTTCTAATATGTGAGGAGTAGGGAAAACGTAGGGCCTCACAAAAAAAATCGCGATACTGCAAATCGAACAGAAGTCGTTGGTTTGGATCCACGTGGACCCGCGGTTTTTTTTTCTCTCAAACCAAACCAAACCGTTTCAAAATTGTTTGGTTTAGGTTTCAAATTTTAAAAACTGCAAAAAACCAAACTGAACCACACTTTTTTAATTAAATTTTTTTTATTAAATTATAAATTCTCGTATATAAATTTTGCTAAAGTATAGTTTTTAGAATTTAAAGTATATTTTCTTGGAGGGTACAAATTTAATTAACCTAACTCATGCGTAACAAACAAGCCAGTAAGTCATAGCCATTAGTATTTAGTCGGGCCTTCATTAAAAAAAATATTAAAAAATATTTTTAGACCCATAATTACAAAATGAATTGAACGTGAAAATGCCCAGCTATATATGCAATTACGCCTTTGCAAAAACACAAGCAAACCAAAGTTACCAAACCCTAGCTCCTTCCATCTATTCCGCGTGCCGACGCACGCCACGCAATGCCAACTTGATGCTTGTGACCTGCTGTCGTCGGCGTCGTTTCTCCACCACTACCTACCGCCATTGACTCTGACTCTGAACGTGAGCTTCTCTTTATTGAAATAATTTTTCATAATTTGTTTATACAAGAGAAATCAAAAATCGAGATCAAAACCCTTAATTTTCTCTCTCTAGAAACGTAAAGAAGATTTAGAACTGATTTGAGTAGAGAGTTTTGAATGAATTTCTCTTTCTATTTTCTCATTTTCCTTTAATATGAATAGTTGTGTTATTTAATAATTTAATTGGGATAAAGATAGTGAATAAAATGTAGACTTGATCATTTAGTTTTGTGTGCACGTGCACTCTAGTTTAGTAGATGTAGAATGATATCATTTTTTTATTGTTGTAATTTAATGCTAAACAACCATATTTTTCTGTTGTTTATCTGGTATTTTTCTCATGCTGTTTGCACTTGAGTACACAATGCTCACCCGGTTAGGCTTTGATTAATCTAAACATTCTACATTAATAGGTTGACTATAATGCTTTGCATTGCACATTTTCATAATTAAAGACCCCCTTCTTGTATATTTCAGCAAATGAATATACATCAGTAAAAAATGCAATACAGGATATAAATTCACCATTGCTTTATTGAAAAGTCAAATAGATTGTTTGTACCATCTGGCATAAGTACTGGGGGCCATGTTGAAAAGTTGAATCAGTTGTTGGTCATTGCAACAGTTTTTGACCCAGATGCAAGTTGGAACTTCTTAAAGTCGAGTTTGAACTTATTTATGATGTAGAAATTGCAAAAATATTGTTAAAAAGAGTTGAAGAGACACTCCACAAGTTGTATGCATGCTATGAAGAAATGGCGACTCCAATCACTTCACCATCAACTTCATGAAAGGAGGCTACCAAAAATAGTAGTCCAAGTCCTTTACAACCTGCTTTTGGTCTTTCTAAACAGATCCTTCTATTTTTAAAGCTAAACTTACGCAAAATATACAATCTGAGAAGAATGATTTGGTTGATTATTTGTCTGATCCTTGTGAAGATTTGACCGATCCCAAGTTTGACGTATTAGTTTTGTGGAAAATCAATGTGCACAAGTACTAAATTGTCTCTAAAATTGCCAAAGATCTATTGACAATTCAAATATGTACAGTCGCTTCAGAGTCGGCATTTTCCACGAGTGGGCAGATTCTTGACTCCTTCAAAAGTTCATTGAGTGGAAAAATGTTTGAGTCCTTAATATGCACGAAGAATTGGTTGCATAGCAACAATGAACCTATATTGCTTCATCAATATTTGGATGAGGTAGAAGTATTGGATGACTTTGAGAATGCTGTAGAAGGCGACATTTATTTTCTATTATCAATTTTGAAATTTTATGCATATTTTTTCTTAGTTGCTTGTTAATATTATTAATAAGGACTAATTAATATTTTGATAATTGCATATCATACATAGGTCGAATCATGTGTGACAACAGGGGATATTGATCCAATTTTTATTTGCTTGTTGTTAGATGCTAACTTGATACTATTTTTTTTGTCATTTTGTTTATATATCGAATTTTAGACAAATAAGAATGTAATTTAACATTTAACATTATTAGTTTTTGTTTAAATGTATATGTTAACTTGTTTTAAATATATAACAATAATATCGATAGGTAAACCGCGGATTAAAATCGAACCAAACCGCAAATAATGGTTTGTTTTGGAAAAATTTCAAACTACATGAAAAGATTTGAATTGAAAATATAACACCAACCGCCCAAACAGAACCGTGTTCACCCCTAGAAAAAGGGTGAGTGCATGAGAATACTCAATAGGACACGAAAAAATGGTGCAATCCCGAATAAAAAATATTAATAATGCGTAAAAAATATCATAACTTCATATCATATCTTTAGAAATTGGTAAGAGCTCATAATATATAATATTTTTGGTACCGGATGACCATTTCATATCATATCATAACTTTTATTAGCATAATTTTTATCAACGTGAAGAAATAAAATTAAACGGGACTAACCACTTGCACCTCGTAATTCTATCTTGTTAGATGAAATAAATTTGAAAAGTAAAACCGAAATCACGTTAATCTTTATCTTCTACTTGTGGGGTTGCTGCCGTCGTATCACGTATCTATGTTTTCTTTATTATTATTATTATTATTATTATTACTATTTTTTTTATGGTAGATAATAAGTACTTTTACACGGTATTTAAAATTGAAAAGGAAAATTGAATCTCGATAGGTCTAAAAATCTGCAAAATACTGTGTTTTTTTTTCCCTAAAAAGTCTCAATCCCAGTATTTCATAAAGTCAAACGGTTACTTCATTTTTAATCCAATCTACACGTGGTAGCCTATCTATATCAAATCTCAAAAATCAAAATAAATAAATAATAATAAAATAAAACCCACCTTATCCACCATCTAACTTTCACGTGTCAATTAATCCATACAAATCAAAATCAAAATAAAACACTCCCATACATGTGGCAGCATCACATTTTCCTTCAATTTATAATTTAATTTGAAAAAAAAACTAGTTTTATAACAATTTCTTCAAACCAAAATATCTTGGAGTTGACTTATCCGAATCGACTTTTTCTCGAACTTAAAATGGATGATTGATTACAAGATATCCTACGAGCCCAATATTGATTAACTAATTATCATTCTATAAATAATTAAATATTTGACTAAAAGAAATGAATTAACACATATATCACTTTAGTCCTCTAAAATATTAAAAATATAATTCTATTATGAAAATTCTCGGGGCTTTACAATCTCCACTTCTTAGAATATTTTTGTCCTTGAAAATTATCTTGGCTAATCAAAGAGTTCTGGATATTTGATTTTAAACTCCGATTCCTTCTTCCAAGTTGACTCGTCAAATTATTGATTTCACCATTGGACCATGACCAGGGGAACTTTTTTATTTATGAGTTGATGCACTTTCTATCCAAAATCATCGTCATTATTTCTTCATATGATAAAGTCTCTTCGTACCTCCAATGTCTGATAACCCACTACATGATTAGGAACACGAACATATTTTCAGAGCATCGAAACATGGAACACGTTATGCACTACTGCGAGTTCAGGTGGTAAGGCAAGTCGATAAGCTACCACAATAATCATTTGAAGAATTTCAAAAGGTCCAATAAATCGTGGTTTCAACTTTCCCTTCTTACTAAATCTCAATACATCCTTCATTGGTGCTACTTTCAAAAAATTTTTGTCACCCACTTGAAATTCTAAATCATTTCTTCTACCATCAGCATAACTTTTCTATCGGTATTGTGATGTCTTTATTCTTACTCTAATCTTATCAACTGCCTTAACTATTCGTTCAATAATTTCAGGACCCAAAATTTTATTTTCTCCGACCTCATCCTAATGGATATGTGATCTGCACTTCCTATCATAAAAAGCTTCATATGGGGCCATGCCTATAATATCCTAGAAGCTATTGTTGTAAGCAAACTCTGCTAATGGCAGATGTGTCTCCCAACTACTGCTAAAATCTAAAACACACGTCCTCAACATATCTTCAAGAGTTTGAATAGTTCTTTCTGATTTTCCATTCGTTTGTGGATGATAAGAAGTGCTAAATTTCAATTTCGTCCCCATGGAACTTTGTAAGCTTGTCCAAAACTTTGATGTGAATTTCAGGTCTCTATCGGAAACAATGGTGACTAGATCTCCGTGTATCTGACTATCTCTCTAATGTATAACTGTATAAGTTGTTCCATGTTGAAGTTTACTTTGATTGACAGAAAAATAAGCTGACTTTGATAAACGATCAACCACTACCAAAATAACACCGTTACTTCTTGTTGACCTCGGAAAGCCTACCACAAAGTCCATCGCTGTATGTTCTCATTTCCATTCTAGAACATCCAACGGTTTCAGTAGTCTAGATGGCCTTTGATGTTCTATCTTGACTTGTTGACAGACAATACATTTCTCCACGAACAGACTAATTCATATTTTCATGTTTCTCCACTAAAATGTATCTCGAAGATCTTGATACATTTGTGTATTGCTTGGATGTGTAGCATACGGGATGGGATGAGTCTATTCCAATATCTCGTTTTTTATACTTTCATCTTTAGGTATATACAACCTTCATCTAAAAGTCAATGTGTTATCTACATATACTTCAAATTCTATACGTTTGTTTGAACCAATCTCGACTTTAATCTTCTGTAGAAATGGATCTTTATCTTGTACTTCTTTGATTCGATCTCGAAAAGTAGGTTAAATCATAAATGCTTTTATTCTTACTGTAGTCCGAGTTGGTAACATGATGACTTTCAATCTCAGTTTCTCAAAGTCTTTTATCAAGTGTTCCTGCAAAATGGGTAAAACTACTAATTGCGATCCTATCTTCCAACTTAAGGCATATGCGACTACGTTAGCCTTACCCGGATGGTAAAGAATTGTACAGTCGTAATCTTTCACTAACTCCAACCATCTCCTCTATCTCATATTCAGTTCCTCTAATGTGAAGAAGTATTTAAGACTCTTGTGGTCCTATAGATTTCTCACTTTCCTCCATATAGATAGTGACAACATATTTTTAAGGTGTGAACTACTGCTGTAAGCTTTAAGTCGTACGTTGGACAGTTCTGCTCATATTGCTTCAATTGTCTCGAGGCATAAGTTACCTTTCCATGTTACATTAGAACATAACCTAAATCCTGCTCGGAGGCATCACTATATATTACGAACCCATCATATCCTTCAGGTATCATCATTATAGGAGCCGAAACTAATCTTTGCTTAAGTTCACATTTTCACACTTTTTTCCGTCCACTGAAACTTAGATCTAGTGACAAAGGATGTAGAGATAAAAGAATTTTTAGTCCCAGACTCAAAAAATACATAAACACGTACATCAGATAATAATAGGATACCTGCTATCATATTTGGATCATGCTCCGCCTCATGTTGATTTATTGTAAAAATTCGGGTCTTCCCTTTCTTGTTCTTGTCTTATTGTCGTCCATTTTCTTTCGAGGCTCTTATAGTTTAAAGCAATGTGTTCCGACTTACCACACTGAAAACACATGCTTTTCCAAATAAGCATTCACCCTTGTGAAGTTTATTACACTTAGGACACGATGTAAAACTTCCTCTCGTCCCACCGATACTAACTCATGTGATTGGTCTTTTATTTTGCAAGTTACGTCCATCCTTGCTCTGATAGTTCCACTTTCTTTTTCCCAATAACTACTTGTCCTATTGGGCATACTACAGAAATATAGTCCTTCGATATGAAAAAGCATGAGCCCTCTCCAAAATTTCATGATATGAAGTGAAACGATGATACATAATAATCATGCCGATCTCCGGGCGTAGTCCATTTTCGAATCTCCTAATCTTCTTAAATTCTGTATCTACTAAGTGTGACATACCTTGAGAGCTGCTCAAATTGCCTCCCGTAATCAGTAAGCGATAAGTTACCCTGTCTGAGTTGTAGAAACTCTGATTTCTTGAAGTCTCTCAAAGCCTGTCGAAAGTGCTTCGAATCAATTCATCCTTAAACTGCTCCCAAGTCATGTTATGTTGCTGCTCTTCGGTCTCAGTGCGTGAGATTGATTCCCTCCAGTGACTGGTTGCTCCAACAAACATAAACTCTGCGCATATACCTTCTGTGCATCATACAAGCAATGTGTCGAAAGATGCGCTCTAAACCTCCAATCCATTCATCAACAGCTAGTAGGTCGGAACCACCGTCAGAAGTAGGAGGCTTGTACCTACAAAGCTGCTCAACCATTGAAATAGCTCCGAGACAAACAAAGATGTGTTTTGCGGTGTTGGTGCATTTTGTGGTGGAGGTTCTTGATTCTACCTTCTCAACTCGTGTACCACCCGCAATAAATCACACATCAAACTCACATAGGTAGGTGGTGTCATATCCTAAAATTAATATTAATTCACCCGTCACATACCAGTACGAAGTCTAAACATGCACGTCTCAAAATTTAAAAAGTAGACAATTTAAAATATGTAAATTATATAAGATGTTTGAATAAATTTATCTTCTTACACTTTTACATACATTACGTCGGATGGTGATCGATCAGTAGTCGTTGAGTGCCAAAGATCTTACACATATTTAAGAACTTTAAATTGACACCATCTTTAAATTCATATATCTCCAAAAAAATATTATTATTAACAAACGTTACGCAAAGAAACAACTAATCAAATAAGTGTTTATTATACGTAACACTTAAACATGAAAGTCCAATTTTAATATTATATCGCCATTTTCATTTTTTACCATTGTTTCATTGTGAATAGGAACAACACTGTTCACTTAAACTCTTTTTGTTTCACCTTCATCATCATCATCATCATTATTGACCTTCATTTTTTTAAAAAAATTATTATTATTTTTCACTGTTCATCATGATGAACTGTTCACATGAACAGTGACACGCTGTCACTGTTTAGCGCGACTATTTTTTTTTTTTTTTTCAAAACTCAAGTTATGAATATACATATGAGTCTGCAGAAAATTAAACCGAAAACTCTGATACCAAACTATAACGACTCAAATTTTATACCCAATTTATTTATTTTAACAGTGTAAGTACATGAAATTAACGAGCATAATTTAATTAATAGAATAAATACATAACCAAATAAAATATATTTCAAATAAATATTAAAAGACATGTATATCGCATTTATTAGATAAATAATAAAATGTTAAATCCATTAATATAACATAACCCAGATTTAAATTTATAATCCGAATAAACATATTTTAAATTTCTAAATAAAAAATCCTTATGAAACAAACTAAAAAATTGCTGAAGTTAAAAATATCTTGTTATACCATATTATTTTTATTGAGTCCCATAAATCTGGCACCACGACTACACCTCATCGCCCGTCAACCAACGACCTGTTCTAGCATATGAGAAGTAGGGAAAAAAATGAGTATATGAGAATGCTCTATAAGAAACGGAAAAATGGTGCAATCCTGAATAAAAGATATTAAATTATGCGTCAAAAATATTATACCGTCATATCATTATATATCGGTAAGAGCTCATAATATATCATATCTTTCGTACCGAATTTCCATTTCATTTCATATCATAAATTTCATTAGCGTAATATTTATCAACATGAAGAAATAAAACTCAACGTGATAAACCACTTGCACCATGTAATTATATCTTGTTAGATTAAATAAATTTGAAAACCAAAACCAAAATCAAGTTCCAAATCTGTATCTTATACATGTTGTGTTGCTGCAGTCGTATCACGTATCTATGTTTTTTTTTTCCTCTTTAGGGTAGATAATGAGTACTTTTAGATGGTATTTAAAGTTGAAAAGGAAAATTGAATTTTGATAGGCTTAAAAATATGCAAATACCATTTTTTACCCTAAAAAGTCTCAATCTCGAAATTCCATAAAATCAACAATTACTTCATTTCCTATCCAATCTACAAGTGGTAGTCTATTCCTATCAAATCTCAATATAAAACAAATAAATAATAATAAAATAAAACCCACCTTATCTACTATCTAACTTACATGTGTAAACTAACCCATACAAATCAAAATCAAAATAAACCACTCCGTACATGTGGCAGCATCACATTTTCCTTCCATTTATAATTAAATTGAAAAAAAAAAAAACTAGTTTTTTAACAATTTCTTCAAATCAAAATATTTTGGAGCTGACTTTTTCGTATCGACTTTTTTTTCGATCCTAAAATTGATGATTAATTACAAGCTATCCAACGAGCCCAATATTGATTTACTAATTATCACTCTATCAATAATTAAATAATAACACAAATAAAAGAAATGAATTAACACACATCACTTTATTCCCCCAAAATATTAAAAATATAGCATATAAAATTCATATATTTACCATTGCTCCATCAATATCTAAATATTTGACACAATTAAAAATTGGAATTTAATACATATGTCACTTTAGTTCTAAACTTCAAAATATTAAAAATATAGCATATAAAATAATTAATTATATTCTATAATCTTGGCTAATCGAAGAGTCCTGGATATTTGATTTTAAGCTCCTATTCTTTCTCCCAAGTTGATTTGTTAAGTCAATGATTTCATCATTGGATTTTGGCCAGGAGAACTTCTCTATTTCTGAGTTAATGCACATTTCTATCAAAAATCATCGTAAGGATTTCTTCATATGATTAGTCTCTTCGTACCTCCAATATCTTATAAGCCACCACATGATTATGATCATGAACATATTTTCTGAGCATCTAAACATTGCTGCGAGTTTAGGTGGTAAGACATGTCGATAAGCCACCACCCCAATCCTTTCAAGAATTTTGAAAGGTCCAATAAATCGTGATCTCAACTTTCCCTTCTTATCAAATCTCATTAAGTCCTTCATTGGTGCTACTTTCAAAAAAAAACTTTATCACCCACTTGAAATCCAAATCATTTCTTTTACCATCGGCATAACTTTTATGTTGGTCTTGTGCTGTCTTTATTTTTGTCTTAATCTTATCAACTGTCTCAACTGTTTGTTCAATAATGTCAGGACCCAAAATTCTATTTTCTTCAACCTCATCTTAATGGAGAGGCAATCTGCACTTCCTACCATAATGAGCTTCATATGGAGCCATGTCTAGAGTTGCCTGGAAACTATTATTTTACAAACAGTTTTATACTCTTTCAAGTTGGCAGGTGGGCCCAGAGTAAGACGAACACGAGGCGCCTTCAGATGCATCATTGGCAAGCATTGGACATTCCTAGAGTCAGAGATGGGTTGGTTATACTGACGATCCTCGAATGAGTATTACATTTGCATTTTGTATTTTAGATCAGTTTGTCGACTCAATAAATGGCCATTAACTCATTGAAATATAAATATATTAGCTCAAAGTCCATGTTGAGTTGACGGCGTCGATCAAGGAGGTGGATCAGACTTACGAGTGGAAAGAATTTATTCCACCTAGTCAAGATGATCCATTACCTAAATGCTAAATCCATTCCGAATGGAGAGAGGATATGTGGATTATGTTTTTTTTTTTTTTTTTTGATCGGGATTATGTAGATTATGTTTTTTTTATTATTATTACATGTGATTTAATTAATTTTATATTTTTGTGGTCATATTTTAAAATGTATTAATTGTCAATCTTCCTACTTGTGTAGGAGCGCCATTAGTTGAACGGCGGTCTCCGTCACACGAGATTTTCTGCACAGTACCAATCTCCTTTACCTTACTGAGATCCTTCACCCCATCGAGCTCTTTCAGCTCATTGATCTCCATTACCCTGTCGTGAGCTTGCACAACATTGATCTTCTTTAGATGATTTGTTTAGCATCTGAGTAGGCATCTGACTGGAGTTATATGAGATGAGATAAGAATGCTATGATATGAGTTAGGAGTTGTACAGTTGGATCTCTTATGTTTAGATAAGAAGGTGGATTCCATAATTGAGCAGGTCGAGATTGTCATTACAATACATTCTTTCTGCCTTTACAGTCGAAGCGAAAAGCAAAACGTTCGTGGAAGTACGTCAATCTTTTTCGTGATGTTGACTCGGTAAAAAAGAAAGCATTTTAGAGTTGGTTCAACGATCGATCTTGGTCCAAACTTGTCATCAAAATGAAAGCAGAGCTCCGTCGGACTGAGACGTCGAATTATTGGGTTTTGGAGTTGTGCCAGTGTCGTCAAGTGAAGCAGTGGTAGTATAGAATTTGGGGAATCTCCGGTCGGTGCTATCGTGGCTCTCCTCAACTTGCCAAATAGGTTCTTCATGTTCAAGAATTTGGCGTCATAAACTTGGGCCAAGCTAATAAATGTGGTTAGAGTTTCTGGGACACTCACTAGTACATTCAATCTAACGGGTTCATTAAGCTCACTTGTTGCTCTAAAGTTAATTTGCATATACGTCTCATAAGTTTCCGAAACTCTGTACTATATTCAAATATCGTCATCTCTTGTTTTAATTTGAATAAATTCCCAAAAAAATTTATGGAACCTTGTTGGCCCAAAATATTTGTGTAATTCTCTTTTATGGGACTCCCAATCCAAGGAGTCTATATTCTCTTAGTTGGTACTACATCTACGCATCTCTAAGTGGTACCTGCTATAGGGACCTTTTCTTCTTTATCAGTGTCCTATAGTTCGAAAAATTGCTCCATACGATCAATCTACCCTGTCGGATCTCGCGTCCTATTATAGCAAGGAAAATCTAATTTGGCTGTTTGAAAGTTAGTGATCGCTGAGCTCTCCTTTCCCTTTCCCTTTCTATTAGATCCCAATCCTACTTCCAACCCAATAACATTCATTGATATTGCTTTGATCTATGTAGACATTTAATGGAACATATTTTCCATGTGCTCCCCCATTTTTTCCTCATAGTCTACATCTCTAGTTGCAATTCATGCCGTAATGTTTGATTGATTAGCACATGTCAGACCTGATACAAAGTTGTTACGTTTTTTTTAAGACAACGTAATTAATTTGTGAATAGGTAAATCATAATTACCAAGTATGAGCATCATTACGACTTTGGATTAAGAGTTGTGAATTAGGTAAATCATGAAGATTTGTCATAACAGGACATACGTACTTTGGATTAAGAGTTGTGATATTTGAGCCTAATATGAAGAGTAAACCTCAGTTTCAAGTATCTATATTTGTTGAATTATGTCAACAATTGACCGAGGATAAAAGGTCCAAGACTCATATTATGATGACTAGGTTGATTTGTCTTTTATTAACTTTACTTATTTCTATAGCAACTACCAAGAGAGGATTTTCGTCAATGAAATGGAGGATGACTTTATTGCTGATTGTATCACAATGTTCATCAAATGAGAGCTTGTTGAGAAGATAAATGTAGATTCTATAGCATAAGAACTTTATGTTCCAAAACTATTGGGAATAACTTCAAATTAGATGAATATGATTTTAGATGTTAATGAATTTATTATATTGATTTTCTTGTATTCAACTCATGTATCCTAAATTCGCGAATTCATTCCTAATCATTGAGGAAAACAAAAATCTGTTTCTTGCTTCATACAAATTAATTATGCTTCTCAGAGGATAGGGTCATAAAATAATGAATACAACACTTAAAAGAGTTCAGTTGTATCTAGATTGATTTGCTTGCTGTGCATCTGCGTTTGAGATTATTCAAATATCAATGTCAACCTAGACTTCTTCCCTTCTTCAAACGTTTATCTATAATATATTAAATACCACGTCAAGTGAAAATCAATTTTTGGATGATTCTAGTCCTACCATAACTCAATTATTTCAATAATATATATTGTTTTTTTGAACAATTCTAGCCATACTATAACTCAATTATTTTAATAATATCTTATTTTTCGTTTTTAAGAATGTATTTCATTTATTTAACCATTTAGTTACTATCAATGTACAAGTACATTTGACAGATTCATTTCATCTGTGTACTTTCATTAATGTATGAATTCCCTATTATTAATTCTTAATTAATTAACATGCACATGCACATGCATTTCATTAATATTCAATGTTATTAATTCTAATTATATGTTAATTAGAATTTCACAAAAATGGATTTCATTATTATTCACTTCCATATATGCTAATTAATATCCAATTTTACTTAATTGAATATTAAATAAATGATTTATCATTCATTGTCACGTATATATTTTCTGGTATTAATTCTAAATTAATTAACATTCACACATATTCAAATATTACTTTCACATCACTTATAAAACATTTCATAATATCTTGCAACGTACGTTTAATGTTGAATAGTATAAATAAATGTGATCATATGAATTTTGTTTTACTAGTCAGAATTGTACATGTGTTGCACGTTATTTTAAAATGTTTTATAAGTGCTGTAAAAATAATATTTAACCCTCAATTTATCTTCTTTTTTTTTTTATCTAAATATGAGAGAAATGCAAGTTCTTGAAAAAAAATGTTAATTATTATACATGCACGTAAATAGTGAAATGTATACTTGAATGTGAGTATTATAATTACAACTAAATGTATAAATGAAGATAAATGACAAATACAATATGTGAATTAACTTGAATGTTAAATCATTTATAATAAATAAATAAAATTTAATTTTTAATTAAGCGAAACTGAATGCTAATTAACATACATAGACATAAATTCTTGAATTTGAAACTCTAATTAATATTAATTAAATGAACGTGAATGTTCATTAATTGATAATGAATAACAGGGGATATGGACATGAAAGTGAATGTGAAATTTAGTTAATATTAATTAAATGAATGTAAATGTTAATTAATTGAAAATTAACAATAGAGAATACATTAATATGTAATATGTAATAGATTAGTTTTATTGATAGCTAATTTTCTTGTGGTTGTGGCTATATTATGAACAATATTGTAGTAATTCAAAATATGATTAAATAATAGCAAAGCAACAATTATGGGAAGACATAAATAGGTTTATTTAAACAAACGCTAGTAAAGACTTGGTCAAGAGATGTTGGAACTCGGAAGAGATATTAATGATCATATGGAAACATAACTTGGGATGGTGAAAACTTAATAAAATTTTTGTTCCTAAAATTAGAATGAAGCAAATCTCAACTCCACAGTAATAGCCTAAGAAAGGAAAATAAGGTTGTCACTTAATAGCTTAAACAAGGAATATAATGTTGTCTCGGATATAAGCCTAACTGCAAAACATAGGTTTAAGTGTTATGCCCTAAATACAATTGAGTTTGGACATAACAACTGTTAATATGATTGATGCTTTTTATTTATAACATATATATTATTTAATTGAATTAGTTTTCTGATAAATTAAATTAATAGAATCTGTTAATTCAAGTTTTAGTAACTATTAATTTCAAGAAGTTGCGACTGTGATATGTAAATTATATATGAGTGAATTTTAAATTAATCTATGGTCGTAAATAATAATGAGAATATCATTATTATGGATACATCAGAACATGTGGTATTTATCATTTATAAAGTGAGTAATTGATATCACAAGCTAAAATGTAGTGACATCTAAATAGATGTGTGGATGTTTTGTTAAGAGAACAAAACATTGGATACTCGCTACAGAGATTTCACATGGATAACTATCTGAATCTCAGTGGTTAATCTCTAACTCTCGATAATGGAATTGGTGTTCGACTTGAGGTCGTCATAGTACCTTATATGTGGACATTCATACTTTGATGATGTTTAAAGTTGTTTTTCCAAGAATCGCTAATACAACATCGTTCGAATATGTCAAAAATCATATGAAAGTTGTGAATCATCAATAGAGGATTTGTCATTCTTGAATAGTAAGAGATCATAATCTACGTTTTATTCGCTTAAATTGATATCGAATCCTTGGCCAATGTGAGTTCATAAGTTCAAGAGAGTTTCAAAAATTATTGACTTTAGAGATGGACAAAAGATATTTGTGATTAATTGAGATGATATATCTTCATATCTCGTAATTGATCAAGTCATATTATCGAATGAATTATAATTCAATGGTAAATAAATAAGTTTGATTTTGTCACACCACGTGATATTTTTTGTCACATGTATTATTCTGATACATCTGCTAGATGTCAATTAGGAACAATGAATGTGAATTAATTAATTTAGGTGAATTAACGATAAATTAATTTTTAATTTATCTTATTTTGATTAGATCAAAATAATAATTCACGTAGCTCGACATTGTGAATGAGAACTTAATGGATCGCACACAAAATGAAAGAATTAAAAGGATGATATTAAAAATTAATTAATTTATAAGTGTGAAAATTTTGTAGAATTAATTCACTAGGTTGTTTATTAATTGACTTAAGTCAATTAATTAAATTAATTAACTAATGGACCAATTTATGTTTAGTTTGTGTGTCAAGCCGACCTTTTTTTAGTTAAATGAGGGTTGTACATCCAATATTATATTAGTATGACATCACTTGTGGCGGAAGAATATCGTGATTATATGAGTAAATAACGAAAGAAGTAATTGAGAAATTACTACTACCCTTATAATGAAAATAAATGATAAAGGAAAAATGTAAAAATGTAAAAAATGAAGTACTACGTTCCTTACAATAATAACTAATGCAATTGAAGACAAAAATAAAAAAGTCATACTCTATTACTAGGGTGTCCATGTTTGTACGAATGCCCTAATATGTATTGGTAGGTCAATTGATCCATATATATGATATTGCCGATGATTCTAGCCCTCTGTAGCAAGAGTATCTGCAACCCACTTCTCTGTCTGTAGATGTGAGAAACTGTGTCTTTGTCGAATGATACGACATCTGTGATCTAATAGCACATAGTCCTCCTCCTCTAGTGATACAACAAATAGTCATTTCAGAATCTGACTCAATCCAAATGTCTGATAGACCGAGTCCTCTAGTTAGTAAAATCCCATCAAGAATAGCCCTAACTCCGCCTCCAATATCATGTACAATCTGTACGAAGCTAAAAATTCCCTAATACAGTTTCCCGTATGATATCTGATGATGCCTCCCCTGCTCGCAAAACCATCCTTGATGCATCCATTAGTCTTGATCTTGACAGATCCGACTAATGGAATGCACCATCAAACCAGAACGGGAGAAATGAGGGAGGAGGGTCCAAAAAAATACAAAAGATGTGTGTAAGTGTCAAATCCCTTCGCCAATACACAGCTCAAAATAGTCTTCCCATATGAGAAAAAATGGATCACGTTATAGACCCTCCAAATGATACATCTGGCCACCATATGGATTCCCTTATGCTTCGCATCAAATCAAAATATCAGTATAGGAATGATATTGCGGGTGTGTCAAGCCCAATTAGACATCTATTAATAAAAATTTAGGGATTGAAGTTTTCATAACACAACTACAACATTCATAATATTGCTAGTACAAGAAAGATAAACTCTCATATCTTATTCTTGTTCTCTCAAATGGATTACCTGGTAGATCAAGATTCACAAATGAGAGAAAAGATTGTGATTGTTCGTGATCAAGATTCTCAAAGATGTTTGAGGAATTTGCTAAAGATAAATTTGTAATCACGATTTATATCTAAACACAAAAACGATCATTGAAGTAAATTGAAAAATATTTTAAATTTCTTTGTACATGTATTAATACATTCTCAACAGTGTTATCTTAACCGAATTTGTATTTATTAGAAGTTGTTTTGAAAATTGGAAACAATCAATAGTGGATTGTTATTGATTTCTTGTTTCAGCTTTTAAGAAAATTGATTTTCATGTTCAAATCTGATTTCGAAAAGAAAATTAATTTTTGATCAAAAAACTAGGTCGAAAGGCATTAGTTACTAAGACACGACGATCACTGGCAGCAACAGCCATCGTTGACCACGACAACTACGCTCGCCATCAACGTAGTTTTACAGCAGCGCCTCACCTTGTTGTGGTGATGAAACGCCACCACACGTCATAGGGACGACATCAACTATAGGCGCCATCCAATATTATTTTTGGGTTTCGTTGATTGGGACGAGGGCATATCAATCAATTTGTAAAATTGTAGGTCCTTCCTTATAATTTCAATTCAGGCGTCAAGTTTCAATTTAAAAAATAAGAGCCTTTTTAGCAATTTGAGAAATTGGAGGGCACTTTATGTAATTTTAAAATTGTGTCAGAATACAATTTTTAAAAAGGGTTTTTAATGTAATTTTGAAAAATGTTTTAAATGTTATTTTCAAAAGATTTTGACTCATTTAAAGTTCATGAATTTTTAAATTATTATTAAATTGATTTTTAACTAAAATTTAGAACTTTACCTACATTGAATTTTACTTTAGTTTAGGAATTTATGCTAAATAAAAATGTTAATTCTACTTCCCCAAAACTCTTTGAGTTAGAATTGGATTCTAATTTAATATTTATTTAAAATTTGATTTTAATTAGACAAATTCGCTAATTAAATTAATTGATTAATTAATGATTTAATTGTTTCGATATATTTATTAAATTATTTTATACGACCTTAATGAGTAAAAATTCAAATTAAATCTAAATATAATATTAGATATTATATATGACTACACTTACGTATTAAATGTTTGTTTAGTGGATTATTTGAACTCTACCACGTGGATGTATTGAATGAATATTTTTTAATTCTTATTACATTTGGGTTTGAGAACTCGTTATAATTAATTTTGGATATGCAAGTTATTATTATTTCATGGGCCTTCGTGCCTAATTTTTTAGGCATGTGCATCGACTAATATAAGATACATAATGCAACTAGATTAATTGAAAATACAAGAAAATGAGGAAACTATAGAAATGGAGCATTGTACAATTCATTGCTATGTTCCCTAGGAACTAGTCCACAAATTTTATTTTAACTCAGGAATGCTAGATAGTACAAGTCTATAATTGTCTACACTACATATTATGTGTATGTTTATTTACATGTTAGATGTGTAATAAAATATATGCATAATTATGATGAGACCTATACATGTAAAACTCATCAGTAAAATATTAAGGTTTATAATTTACATTCCTTCATTATAATGAATAATTAGAATCCCTCATGGATGTTAGTTTGTAGAGTACACTCAAGGCTGTTCCATTAGTTATATGTTTGATAATATGAAATATTAGACATTTTTGAATGAGATCTCAGCACACTGAGGATTAAGTATGAATTTCACAGACTTATATAAGTGTCAAAAATTTAAGTTAAATAGTGAGAGAATAATTAATTTAATAAAAGACCATATAAAATTAATTAATGCATTTTCGATATATATTAATTTTTTTCACTGTTTACAGTTTTAAATCTATTGACCTATGATTAAATATAGCTCCACTTGTTTTGATTANTAATTTAATAAAAGACCATATAAAATTAATTAATGCATTTTCGATATATATTAATTTTTTTCACTGTTTACAGTTTTAAATCTATTGACCTATGATTAAATATAGCTCCACTTGTTTTGATTATAACAAACAATACAATTATATTTCTAACAAGATTTTATTTCTTGAGTTTTACATGAATATATCTTCTTAAGCATTCAAATGCTCAAATCGTCATCCATTGAAAAATAAGCAATCAAAATAGAACAAGAACTTTGAAGATTACAGTTTAGAAAGTTATCGAAATTTCAATTTATATTTAAAGATATAACTCATCAATTTTAACAAATGCATAAAGCTCAAACTATTTCGCATAAATTCATCACTTGCATAGAAATGTTTAGATGATGAAAATAAGTTTTGAAAAATGAACATTTTGATGTAAAAATTAATTTTTAAAACAAACATACTTCAGTCGACCGAAGTATAGACCGATCGACCGAAAGATGCTGCTTACTGTATTTTGCATATTCTCACCGTATTTACAATACTTACCGGTTCCCTCACCGATCGATCGATCCGCTCGACCGAAGTATCAGCCGAAACTCCAACGGTTTGATTTTCCAATGGCTATATTTACACTTCGGTCAACCGAAATTGATCAACCGAAATTTCCTGATTTTGAATCTTTATGTCTATAAATAGCCATCTCTTTTG
>CAIGRP010009155.1:0-22469 GCA_903798385.1 Fraxinus cuspidata | reverse complement strand
TGAGTCTGAAATTCACTAGTAAATGTGATTGACTAGTGTAATGATTTGATAGAAATTCTCCAACCGAGTTTGAAAATTGATAAAGCTTTAGATAAAGCTAGTGAGAAACATGTAACTTCATAGGAGGATTTTTAGTCGGTGACAATGTGTATCTATTAAATGAATTGATCGTTGGCTAGCTATATTTAATAAGATACTAAGTCACATGTAATGGTAAGTCTAGACATATATATCATAGACAAATATCACAAGCAGTTGATCTCAATAGTGTAAACTCGTAGCACCTTTAAGAGATTAACCAAGAGATCAAGTATACTGCATATCGAAGGGAATGAGATTAAGTCTAATACGTAAGAGTCTTTATAATGATAACTCTACCTTGTTGACTGGAGATCCCAATATCTTGGTTCAATAGGACAACTAAATTATGAAGATTCCATGAAGCACTTAAGAAATTATTGCTACTTATTCCTATGATAATTAAAGTGCTTTCTGCAGAATGATTGAAGGTTTTACTCTTTTAATGATTCATATATCTTGATTAAGTCAAGTAGAGTAGGGCAGAATACTCTTAATAGGAGGCCACCTATGTAAGTGTGAAGTGGTGCCGCTTCAATGAGAATTGTTCGACGTTAAAATTCTCTAAAAACTTATGAAACCCAAGAATTGTTCAGGGTCAAAATGAACACAATTATGAGAACCATGAACGATTTAGGGAAACATTGTGTGAGTGCTTTTATCCTGATTTACACCAGTGGCTGAATGGTTCAAGACATCACATTCTCCAATTAGCTAGTAAATCCGATAGTATTTTACTAAGGAAAGTTCAAGGCCAAAAGCTACCTTACCTGATGCAATGTTTTTTTCGTTCTCTCTTTACTAGTGTCTGGATTATCATTTGCATATGTGGAATTTCCATTCATGTGGGGGATTGTTGGAAATTGGTTTAAAATATTGAAAATTTGGTTAAGTGTCAAAACCAAAACCTTGAAAAAGTTATTTTCATGTCAACTTCGGTCAAATATTCGGACTTGATATGATGGTCAAATTACAAATGTAATAAGACCAATTTGTTCTATTTGTCGAATATATCGTCGAGGTATATTTGGAATCTCAAATCTAATTCCGGAAGAATGAGAAATTGTGGTCCAAAGTTGGAAGAAAATAAAGGAAGCTCTCTGGAAAATTGACTATTGTTGCTAGCTTATGGCAGGGTTATCGCTCGAGCGACAGGCTAACGAAAAAGTCGCTGTTTTTATCGCTTGAGCAGGGCGATGGCGATAGGCTAGCAATAGTGAATGGTGCAACCTTTGGCAAAAGTTGTTGAACTTAGGGTGTGGCATTTCATTCACAACCCCTCATCCTCTATATATAGGACCCCTTAGACGTGTATTTATCATTCCATATCATTCTTTACATGTTATGTTGCATAAAATACTTCATCAAAAGTGATTTCTTTGCATAAAATCATAAGTTCGGTAAAGAAAAAATTTCGTTCGAGTTCATTGGTTTAAGCCATTTGGAGTGTCCCTATGACTCGACGTGGTCGTTATATCTTAGGAGATGGTTGCCAGAAAATCGTTAGCACTGATGTAGGGCAAATCCATCTTAAGGAAAAAGTGTTCAACACTTGCCTTGGTCAATCGCATTGCTAGTATCACTTTTTTCCTTATCTTTCTCATTTTTTATTTCAATTATGTTTGATTTCAGAATATTGTTAACCTTGTTTATATGTTTATATTGCAAGGTTCAATGACATGCTTTCATTCAAAAATGAAAAGTGGATTCGATAAATCATTACGTCTTCTCAACTATTTTNTTTCCTTATCTTTCTCATTTTTTATTTCAATTATGTTTGATTTCAGAATATTGTTAACCTTGTTTATATGTTTATATTGCAAGGTTCAATGACATGCTTTCATTCAAAAATGAAAAGTGGATTCGATAAATCATTACGTCTTCTCAACTATTTTGGTAAGTCGAATTATGTTTCGATTTCACACATATAAACTGTATGTTTTTTGTGAATATAATATGTACATTATCTGTGTAATATCCTAAACAATCAGTTCTGTAAGTGTGGAAATTCAAGAGTCGGAATCAACATGAGAATTCAACTAGATAGGAATACTTTCTCAGGGTGACAGTGAATGATCTACCTTAGACTTGCTGTCAAATTTGTTAGAAATTTGCACGGACTCCAAGTACTGTTTAAAAGAAATAATTGCTAGAACCAATAGTTAAAGAAAACAAACTTCTTAAGACTTTGCAAGACAAGTATAGAATGTATTTCCAACAAATTCAAAGATATATCCTCTTCCAGTAAAATGCAGGAATGAATTTCCCTCTCTGCTATGAATGCATCCGAGTACAAATTTCCAGACCGGCCTTAGTAAATAATGCATGTAGAATTACTTATTGGAGCTATCTTGCTCTGCTAATATCAGCACTTAATGGAAGAGAACACAAGTAAAGCGTGAGATATCACCTCTCTTTGCAACCCTTAAAGTAGCAAAGCCACCTATTGTCATACATAGATAGATACCGTAATATTTTTGGCAACAAAAAGAATACAGAAAAAATGTCAGCACTTGGATGTCGTAGTTTCAAAATCGTAAGTTTAAGGCTAAAGCCACTAACCTCCATCGGAATCCAAATTGTGCCTTGAAGTGCATATAATATGTAGTTTTCAGTAACCTAGGAAAAGGTAAAATCCTCCTAGGAAAAGGAGATGTGGGTTCAACGAGGTTGCACGAGTTCTTACGGCTAGCTAAGGGTCATGGCATTTGTGATGTCATAAAGTCACGCCAAATCGTCGTCACTAGCTATTACTAATAAATCATATGTCTTCTGAAAATCGATGGAATTTATTTTCCCACCCTAACAAGACATGGGTAAAATCTAGAGTTAAACCAATGTTCCAAATCTTGATCATCCAATGTACTTTTATTTCAACATAATATAAAATTGAAATTCATTCCAACATCATCCTACCAAATTACACATATACATGCTTACACGTAATACTACTCCCAGATTGTTGCAAATTAATACAAATTTTTCAAGTGAATAATCACAAATCTTGCATAATGGAAAATTTTATGAAATAGAAAGTCGAAAATAGATTACTAACAAAATCCAAAAAGACAGCGCCAATACACATGTTGTGAACTACATCATCGCTGAGTTCTGAAAGTGAGGTCATCTCAATCTAAGATCAATTCTTGAGATCAAAAAAGAAAAAAACGCAAGTTGAATTAAGATTCATAATGGGCAATCACAAAATAATAATGGCTATACAATTCTTGAATTAAAAAGATCATTGTTCTAATAGGAAGTTTTATTAAGGGTTTGTGTGTTTAGGGTTCAACGGATTTGTTTTTGGTTTTTTATACATTCAATCAAATAAATTCTGAAATGTTGTAAATAATATGATTACTAGTGACTGCTCATTATACCTATGCAACCTATTTATTATTACCATTTAATTCTTCCATATAAATATGAGACTCCAATTCTCAATAAAATAGACATAAGTCTATTGACTTCTCCATTCTTCTCTCAATTTTATAACACGTTATCAGTACGGAATTTTTTAGGTAAAAGCACGAATTAAATTACTCTATTTCTTTACGTGTTCATTCTTCTACATGCGTATTTACATTTTCATGTACAAAAATAAACAGCTTTTCCTTGATATTTGTTCGTCTGGGAAACAAAAGTTTCTTATGCATACAATATTTCCATGTTGTCAATCAATGCTCCAATCAATTTCACGATGTCCAATCAATTGTATGTATTATTACGTTTTTGTTTGGTGTGCATCTATGAATGAATCATAAGTCAACATCACATATCTGTAAGAATTAATGCTTTTACACAAATTAATTGTGAATGCATATTTGTTGCTTCGTGTTTACTGTTCGATTAGTTATCACGTTCTTATTTTTTTAATAAGTAGTATAATTTATAAATTTAGTACTCTTATATCTGTCTATTACAAAATATTATTCTTCATAAAGTAGCATACCATTATCTACATATATTCTAGTTGGATTTTACTTGCTCCCGAATAGCATAATTAAATATGATCTAACATAAATTATGTTTTCACTCTTGAAGAGTAAATTCTTATTAAATTTATTAGTTTAAATAATTATATGTTATTGCTCTTGAAAAGCATGATATTATAATTTTCAATATAACAGAAGAATATTGAAATATTGTTCTTGAAAAAACAATAGTAAAATACAACATGCTCCAAAAGTTGTACATGTTTAGAATAATATATCATTTTGAATTAGTGTTTATACGAAGGAAAATATATAACTCATGTCATGTGTACATTGACTACTTGATTATACATGTTCATATTTTTCGAAATTAATTGTAATTTCTTTTGATTGATTGTGTAGTTACTCGAATGGCTAACATCACAAAACTTGAATTTGTTATACTCGACATATTTGGCAAAAAATTATCTATTATGAGTCCTCAATG
Source organism: Fraxinus cuspidata (assembly GCA_903798385.1). Taxonomy (NCBI): domain Eukaryota; kingdom Viridiplantae; phylum Streptophyta; class Magnoliopsida; order Lamiales; family Oleaceae; genus Fraxinus; species Fraxinus cuspidata. The sequence continues at coordinate 17,969 of CAIGRP010009155.1, read as the reverse complement.
TTGAGGTTCGCCTTGTCCAAAAGTGTCTGGGTAAGAATAAAAGAAAAACAAGAATTCACGTAAGATCATGTAAAAGCACTTGTCTTCATTCATCACTATCTTCATGATGGATTGAAAATCGAACAATTTACTGTGAAGGATCAACATATTCTTTGAAAAAAATTGACTTAAATATTTAACCACCAAAAAACTGTAGTCCTTCCCAACGTCCACTATGAATGTATGCATCTTTGCTTGCAAGATTATAAAAGTGTTAGTGAGTGCAATTCTAAACTGTTTAGAATATGTTCAAAATTGACTCTGTGTGAAGAAAAAATCACTGATGAAAATATGTTGAAGAAAACTATTTCCACATTTCATGCCTCGAATGTGCTCTTACAGCAGCAATATCGTGAGCATGATTTCAAAAAGTACTCTGGCCTCATTTCTTGCCTACTTGTAGCTGAAAAAACAATGAACTACTAATGAGAAATTATGGATTACGTCAAATTGATTCTAACACGAACACGAAGACGAATTTGGACATAGACATGGGTGTGGGGAAACCATGGACAAAATAATTAATAAAACTATCGATATCAAGACCATAATTTCAAAAGATACAAAGCAAATGAAAGTAGCATATCTAAAAAGAGCACGAAAAAAATTTGTTTTAAATGTGAAATAAAAGAGCATTGGGCACATACCTGTCTACGGAAAAATATCTCGTGGATCTCTACCAAAAATCAATCAAGGAAAAGAAAAAGTGGAGATAAATTTCATTGATTATGGTGGTCCAATTGATGTGACTCACTTGAATGTCGGTGATTATTGTGCTTACCTAAATGGAAATATTGATCATTTGATTGGAGACGGTGTGCTCGATAATGACATTGTTATTTTGGACAAAAATATCAAACGAAGAAAAAAGAGTATAGTTTTTTTGGAGTATTAAAAATAAAAGCTACCTTATTAAAACCTTGCCAGGAAAATTTAATAGTATAAAACCTAAACGAAGAAAAAAGAGTACAGCTACTCTCCGTGACGTTGGCTGCTGGAATTTGCTTGAAATCTCAAACTACGCTTATATAGGTTTCGCTACATCAGGAACATCTTTAAGTCGATACATTCCAATCTCGTGAATCAATTTCTTGAATGTAGATGTCGATAGTACTTTTGTGAATAAATCAATCACATTGTTACTTGAGCGAATTTGTTGAATATCGATATCACACTTTTTCTAAAGTTTATGTGTATAGAAGAATTTTGGAGAAATATACTTTGTCTTGTCTCATTTAGGTTGTACAATACAAGTTGCAGTATCTTCATACAAAATTATTAGACTATCTTTTGTTTAGTTAATCTGCATGATGCTTAGATAAGATGGGTCATGTTCCTCAACCATATACGTGCTCGACTTGCCTCATGAATTGCAATTATTTCAGAATAATTTGAAAATATCGTTGTCAAGGTTTGCTTTACAGATCTCCATGATAATGTTTTTCCTCCACATATAAATACATATCTTGTTTTGTGGATCAGATAGATAACCTACATCTGCATATCCCACTAAAGGAGATCCTAACATTTGAAAATAAAATAATCTCAAATCAATAATACGTTTCAGATAACAAAAAAATGTGTTTTAACACGACTCCAATGTCTTTTTGTTGGTGTAGAGCTACATCTTGGAAGAATACTTACAGAAAAGCTATGTTGGGTTAGGTTAAATTTGCAAGATAGGTTAATACTCCAATTGTCCTAAGATATGGAACTTCAAAACTAAGAACCTTTTCTCTATATTCAAGTGGACGAAATTGATATTTTTTAACGTGAAGTGATTGAGCAACCATGGGTGATGTCAATGAATGTACTTTATTAATATGAAAACATTTTAAGAAGTTTTCTATATATGAAGATTGATAACAAATAATCCTTATAGGAAATATTCAATCTGCAAACCAAGACAATTTGGTTTTCTCAAATCTTTCTTCTCAAATTCAATTTCAAATAAGTTCCATTTAAATTTAAACTATAACAATTGTTAATTCAATATTTGTTTTCTATATAAAAGTACATGGGTTGACATCGTCATTTTTATAACTCCCATTCAACAAATATTCGTTAGAACAATTATACCAAATGCGTCCGGATTGTTTCAATCAATATAATGATCTTTGTATTTTAATTGAGAACATAGTTCTTGGGCATGTATCATTTGTTCCAACACTTTAAGTTCTTCTAGGACTTTCATAGATATATGTCACTATCAAGTGATATAACTTACCTTGCGAACAGCAGCACATGGATAATCACTAAATAAAAGAATCTTTTGATTCTTTAGAGGATGTCCACGTGAGTTTATTATTCACCGCATCATTATAGCTTCTGGATGTCTGCAAAAGTATAAAACTTTTTGGGTCAACAAGCTTTGGGTTCAGAATAATGTTTAATTCAATCATTTTCAAAATGTATAGTACATGCCTGAAGGGAGTGTAAGGATTTTTTTTATCTGCTTCTAGTTGGATATAAAAACTTAAGCAAAGATATATTATTTTCTTGCATCATCTCAATATGATATTTATTGCAACGAAAATCTTTAAAACTAAGTAAATTTCTTCTGAATTTGCTTGAATAAAGTGCGCCATCAATATAAACTTTTATACTAATTGATAAATTAATACAAACTCTTTCGAAGTATTCAGTGATATTCGATGCACCTGAAATTGTATTAACATTATTTTTTTCTAATGTTAAGTTCAAAACATAATTTTTATTTTCAAGAATAGTATGCGTAGTTGCACTATCAACTAAAGAAGTATCTTGACAATTCATCCTAAATTTATAAACATGACTAAATATTTTGATAAATTAGTTTTATAATTGAAAGGAGTTAACAATATTTTAATCTACTAGAAATAGTTTAACAATGCAATGTCTTAAACTTTAAGATAAATAAGAAAAATACTCGAAACTAAAATTAAAACAAACTACAAATATACTGAAAAATAAATTAATCAATATTATCAAGCATATCGTCTCTGATCAAATGATCAATATTGTCATTTGAGTCGGAAAAAAGTTAAAGATGAAATTTGACTATTATAATCAGCGAAATTTGTCTTAATTTTTCTTTTTGCTTGATTGATTTTTAGTAGAGATTCACAAGTTATTTTATCGTACAACAGATAAGTGCCCAATACCCATTCATTTCATGTATAAAGCAATTTTTTTGTAATCTGTTTTGGCTATGCTACTTTCATTTGCTTTTTTGTCTTTTAAAATTGTTGCCTTGTTGCTGATAGTTTTGTTGATTATTTCGTCCATAGTTTTTCTCACATTTGTGTCCATGTCTACGTCCACGTCCACATCTTTATCTTGATATTGCATTTCCTTCAAGTAATGCAATATCATTTGCTTCAGACAATGGTACAAAACCAACTAGACTTAACTCATGATTTTCATCAGCAGGTCATTATTTTTTTCAGCTATAAATAGATAAGATATGAGTTCTAAGTACATTCTGAAACCCACTCACGATATTACTACAAGAGGAGCACATTCAAGGTATAAAAGGTTGAAAAAGTTCTACAACATTTCTTCATTAGTAATTTTTTCTCGAAACAAAGTTAATTTTGAACATATTCTGAACAATTCAGAATTGTATTCACTAACAATTTTGATGCATCCATTCACAGCAGGCTTTGGAAATGACTATACGTGAATAATTGAATATGTGCAATTGATTGTAGCATTGATTTACATCATGAAAATATTGTATGTAGAAGAAACTGTTGATTCCCAAATGAACAAATATCGAGGAAAAGTTGTTGATTTCTTTACATGGACACATATAAATATGCATGTAAAAAGAATGGACATGTAAAGAAATACAACAATTTAATTTGTGTGTTTACCTAAAAAAATCGTACTAATAACGTGTTATAAAATAGGGAGGAAAAAAAAAGAAGAATGGAGAAGTTAATAAACTTGTGTGTATTTTATCGAGAACCAGATTACCATCTTTACAGAGAAGAATTAGAGATACAACAATAATAATAACTAGGATTGTAAGGATATAATTGTTATTCACTAATAACTAGTACAATAAATGATCTACCTTAACCTTAACTCTGCTGTCGAAATTTGTTAGAAATTTGCACAGACTCCTAGTACTGCTTATAAGCAATAATTGCTAGAACCAATAGTTAAAGAAAACAAACTTCTTAAGAATTTGTGAGACAAGTATATAATATATTTCCAACAAACTCGTACATACCATCTTAAACTATAATGCATAAGATGAAAATGCTTGAACGGATTTCCCTCGATTATGAATGCATCGAAGTAAAAATCTCCAGATCAACCTTAGTAAATTATACAGGAAGAAAATTACTTATGGAGTGATCTCACTCCTAATATCAACACTCAATAGAAAAGAAACTAAGTTTGCAGCGAAATGGATTTGCAAATAATACACACGCTTACAAATAATACACTCATTCTCAGTTTGCAGCGAAATGGATTTGCAAATTAATACAAAACTTTCAATTGAATAATCATACTTTAGCATAGTGGAAAAATTCGTGAAACATAAAGTCGAAAACAGAGTACTAACAAAATTCAAGAGGACAACTCCAATTGACATGCTGCGAACTACATCATTGTTGAGTTCTGAAAGTAAAGTCATCTCAATCCAAGATCAATTCTTGAGATCAAAACAGAAAGAATACAAATTGAATTAAGATTCCTAATGGGCAATCACCAAACAATTAATTGCTATTCAATTCCTGAATTACAGATGTCATATTTATAATAGCAAGTTTTATTATGGGTATGTGTGTTTAGGGTTCTACGTATTTGTTTTTGGTTTTTTTATCCATCCAATCAAATAGTTTCTGAAATATTGTAAATAATATGATTATTAGTGAATGACAACTATACCCATATAGCCTTAGTTAATAAGATCATTATATTCATAATTCTTCCTTATAAATATGGAGCTCTAGTTCTCAATAAAATACACACAAGTCTATTAACTTCACCATTTTTCTCTCCGTTTCTCTCTATTTTTTAGGTAAAAGCGTGAATTAAATTACTCTATTTCTTTACACGTCCATTTTTGTACATACGTACTTATATGAGTCCATGTAAAGAATCAATAGCTTTTCCTCAATATTTGTTCTTGAATCAATAGTTTCTTGTGCATACAATATTTTCATGATGTCAATCAATTCTCCAATCAATTGCACTATTTCCATTATACCCAATCAATTGCACGTATTTAAATATTCACTTAGTTTTATGTTTCCGTTTGGTGTGCATCTATAAATGAATCATTAGTCAACATCAAATATCTGCACGAATTAATTGTGAAAACACACCTATCTTATTTTTCTGCTTCTTGTTTATCATGTAATTAATTATCACGCTCTTATTTTTTATAGATAGGCATAATAGCAGAAAACCCCATACATACTTGACGATGTATGATATATCCCCTACATATTGAAGATAGCCAAAAAGGTCTATGTTTGAAACATTTTGTGCGAAAACCCCTACCATTCAATTCCATTAGATTAAATGTTAAAAATAATAGAAAATTCCAAAATTAAAAAGGAAAAATTGTAGTTGTAGTCCCGAAATTTTATTTTATTTTTGTAAATTATACCTAATTTTTTTATATATGCTAACTACAGTCCAAAACTTTCAAAACATTATTTTACCCTATCCCACCTCATCTCATCCACTTCGTCTTCTTCACCTACCCCTACCCTAAATGTTCACTCATTGGTGTCTAAAATCTTCCCTTTTATGTAAGAAGTAGCTTCCTAAAAATTTTAAACCCTAAATCATAAAATTACCACATTTCCACTCTTCTCCTTAACTAGGGTTATTTCCCAAATCAAATCAAATGCAATAGAATCTATAAAAAGTCATCAAATTCTGAAATTGAATTTGAGAGAATCCGAAAAATGACATCTACATTTATGCGGCAACTTGCAAAACAAGAAGAACATTTTAAAGAGGTCGACCAAAAAGTACATAGAAGAAGCTCCTTAAGGAGGGAGAAGAAGAGCATAAGGTCGCCGAACAGCGGAATCACTTTTGGAAAATTGATAACTAAATCACAGAAAATTAAAACTATAAAATGAAGCTAAAAAATATAAACAAGATCTATAGATATTCACTTCGAAGACAACAAATTGAGACTTTTTTTTCATTGTTTAATAATTTCTCTTTTTATCCAGACAGCGTAGATTGTTCATGTGCAAAGATAGCCCGAAAAATGAAGGTTTAAGAATTGAAATTATGTTGTGGGTATTGCAATATATACATATGTACATATCTGTGAATTGTGGGAGTAATGGGGTACACGTGGCTAGGATTAAAGTGGTCAGAGGAAAAATAACGGTGGTGATTACTGCCAACATTGTTGTGGAGCTTTCCCCTTCTTTGCAGGGTTGCTTTCTTCACCGGAGACATCACAGGCAGGTTGCTTCTTTTCAGCTTCGGGCTTCTTCGTATCCTTCCTTTTGGAGACTGGCTTCGACTTCACCTGCGTAGTCGCCTAAGGCTTTGCAGCCAACTTGAATTTAGCGGGTTGTTTTTCCATATTGATTTTGCTGGTGGTTGCGTTGGTCTTAGCAGCAAGAACAGGCTCTTGAAGTAGCACACTATTATTATTTACATAAATTCTTGTTAGATTTTACTTACTCGCGAAGAGCATGATTAAATACAATCTAACATAAATTATGCTTTTACTCTGAAGAGTAAATTCTTATACAATTTATTATTTTAAATAATAATATGTTATTACTCTAGAAGAGCATAATATTATAATTTTCAATATTCTTTTGGAATATTGACATATTGCTCTTACTGAAGTAATAATATAATACAATGTACTCCCAAAGTAGCACATGTTTCAAAGAATATATCATTTTAAATTAGTCTTTATCTAGGAATGAAAACATATAACTCATACAGACATTGACTACTTGATTAGTTATTATGTGATTATACAATGTTTAATCATATTCTTCGAAATTAATTATTTTTTCTTTTGCTTGATTAAACAGTTACTCAAATAGCAAACATCACATAACTTGAATTTATTGCACTCGGCATATTTAGCAAAAATTGTGTCATGAGTCGTCAATGCTAAGGTTTACCTTGTCTAAAAGGGCCTGGGACAGACAATAAACAAAGAAAATCAAAAACCTCTGCAGAATCTTGCAAAAACACTTATCTTATTTCGTCACCATCTTCATGATAGATTAAAAATTAAATACCTCACTGTGAGGGATCCACATGTTTTTTAGAAAAAAAAATTGATTGAAAGATTTGACCCCCCAAAAAATGTAGTCATCTCCAAAATCTGCTACGAATCGATGTATCTTAACTTGCAAGATTTTAAAATTGTCAGTGAGTACAATTTTGATCTGCTTAGAATACGTTCAAAATTGATTTTCTGTAGAGAAAAATCACAGATGAAGAAATGTTGAAGAAAACTTTTCCACCTTTCATGCCTCAAATGTGCTCTTACAGCAACAATATTGTAAGCGTGATTTCAAAAAATACTAAGAACTCATATTTTGCCTGTTTGTAATTCAAACAAAATAATAAATAGTTGATAAAAAATCATGGGTTATGTCCAACTGGTTTTGTACCATTCCTGAAGCAAATGGTACTGCATTACCTTAAGCAAATTCAATATCAAGACAATGACATGGATATGGACACGAATTTGGAAGTGGGAGAAACCATGGACGTAATAATCAATAAAACTATCAGTAACAATGTAACAATTTCAAAAGGAATAAAGCAAAAGAAAATAGCATATCCAAAAAAGAGATGAAGAAAGATGCTTTAGATGTGGAATAAAAGGGCATTAGACAAGTACCTACGTACAGCAAAACATCTTATGGATCTCTATCAAATATCAATCAAGGGAAAGAAAAAGTGGAGACAAATTTAGTTGATTATAATGGTCCAATTGATGTGTCTTACTTGGATGTTTCTGAATTTTTTGCTGATCTAAATGACAATATTGATCATTTGATCGGAGGTGGTGTGCTCAATAAATACATTGTTATTTTGCACAAAAGTAACAATGAGACGAAATATCAATCAAATGAAAAGGAGTACAGTTATTTTGGAGTATTAAAAATCAATTTTGCCTCATTAAAACCTTATCAGGAAAACAAGTCGGATAAAACTTAAGCGAATGAAAAAGTGTATGCTATTCTCTCTGACACTGATCACTGAAAATCTTTGAGTTGATGCATTTCAATATCGTAAATCAATTTCTTGAATGTAAATGCCAGTAGTGTTTTTGTAAATAAATTAGCCGCATTCTCACTTGAGTAAATTTGTTGAACATCAATATCACCAGTCTTCTAAAACTTATGCATATACAATAATTTGGATAAATATACGTTGTCATGTATCATTTAATATAACCTCATTTGAGTTGTGCGATACAAACTACACTATCTTCATACAAAAATGTTGGACTAACTTTTGTTGAAATTAACCTGTAAGATGCTTAGAAATGATAGGCCATGTTTCTTAGCCACACATATTCTCATTGGCCTCATGAATTGCAATAATTTTAGAATGATTTGAAAATGTTGTTGTCAAGGTTTGATTTACGGTTCTCCATGATATTGTTCCTCCACGTGTAAACATATATCATATTTCTAATTTAGCTTTATATGGATCGGAGAGATAATCTGCATCTGCATATACCACTAAAGTAGATCCCAACCTTTGAAGATAAAATAATCTCAAATCAATAGTACCTTTCGGGTAACCAAAAATGTGTTTAACATCATTCCAATATCTATGAGTTGATGTAGAGATATATTTTGGAAAGAAATTTACAAAAAATCTATATCGGGTCGAGTACAATTCGCAAGATATGTTAATGCTCCATTCACACTAAGATGTGATACTTTAGGACCAAGAACATTTTCTCCATTTTCAAGTGGACAAAATTGATATTTTCATATCAAGTGATCGAACAACCATATAACAACCATAGGTGATGCCAATAGATGTGCTATATTTATATAAAAACGTTTTAAGACTTTCTGTATATGAAGATTAATAAACAAATAATTCTTCTGCTAGGAAATGTTCACTCAGCAAACAAAGACAAATTTTGGTTTTTCCTAAATCTTTTATCTCAAATTCATTTTTCAAATAATGTATAGTTTTGTTAAGTTATTCAAAGTTCCAATTAAATTTAAATAATCAACAAAAATTGTTTCAGTTGCAATCAAATATTTGTTTTCTTTATGAAAACACATGGGTAGACATTGTCATTTTTATGACCCTCTTTTAACAAATATTTGCTTATACTACATGCGTCCGGATTATTTCAATCCGTATGATGATCTTTGTAATTTAATTGAGAACATAGTTCTCCAGCATATATCATTTGATCCAATACTTTAAGTCCTTCAAGAATGTTATATATATGTTACTATCAGGTGAGCTATATAGATAGGTAGTTACTATATTCATAAGGTCCATGTTGAGTCTTTATGATATAGTCAAACTAATTAAGAATCTAAAAGTACTGGTGTCCATTACGTGAAATATGTTTCCTCATAATTAATTCTTACCCTTTGTGAGAAACATTTAGTTACGAGTCAGACTTTGTATCTTAAAATTTCATTATTTTCATCACTCTTCCTTACAAAAATCCACTTGTATCCCACAATGATTACATTTTTAAGTGTTTGACGTACATGTCCAAACACTTTTCATTTTTCTAAGGAATTCAACTCCACCTGTATGGTTTCTTCCATTTTGACTCATTATTTATATGGTGATAGTCTTTAACTGTGGTTCAAGATCCCCATTTTGTATAATTTCAAGAGTTTATTTAAAGGTGAAAATATCGTCTATAACAATTTCTTTACCATATTTTATGAGATAACAAATAATTTATTGAAATCTCATTACTTTTGAACACTTATGGCTTTGCAGGAACCATATTTTTAATATTTGATCGATTAGTCTTTTCTAGTATTACTTTTTTCAAAGTTTTTTTATTGATTTTTCTCTTGTACTTTTCTTCTTTGAGGTACAAAGTCTTTTGAACTAACTAGTTGATCATGTTTCTGGTGTATTTGAGATTCATTTGTTATAGCAAATTATCCTCAAAGACACCAATTTTTATTGGAATATTTTCTCCTGGTATAAATGACTTTTTCACTTTTATTGTTGCAGCAAATATATTAGATAATTGATTTACAACTCTTTGTAAGTGAAAATTTTATTTAACTTGTTGCTTACCTATTTTTCAAGATGTCGTTTTGCCCCTCCCAGTGTTGGGAAAGTCATTTCATCAAAATAACAATATGTAAAACTTGCATTAAACAAAGCACCCGTTAAAGGTTCAACATACTTAATAATAAATGGTGAATTAAAATCAACATATATCCCAAGTCTTCATTAAGGATCCGTTTTAGTACATTTTAGGGGATAGAATAGGGACTTTGATATTGCAACCGAAAACCCGAAAGTAAGAAATATAAGGTTCATTACCAAATGAAAGTTAAAAATGTGAATATATTGATAATAAACAGTTAATCTTATATAAACCAATGATGCAGCAAGTAATATGGCATGACCCCAAACAGAAGTTGTCATTTTGTTTTCATAAGTAATGGTCTAACAATTAATTTTTGACATTTAATAAACGATTTTGCTAAACCATTTTATATATGGACATGTGCAACTAAATGTTCAATAACAATCTCTATTGACATACAATAATCATCGACTACTTGTATTTTAAATTCTCCAATATAATCAAAACGAATTGTCTTGATTGAGAAATTGAGCTCGTAAGTTTATGATCTGGGCAAATAGTTTTGCAAAAGTTACATTTCTAGTTGAAAGTAAGCAAACATGTGACCATCTAATAGAAGAATCAATTAATATCATAAAATAATAAAATGGTGAGTAGGTGTATTGGCCCACATATATCTCTATGAATATTTCCAAGAAAGTTGGAGATTCAACAATAACCATTGTAGTTAAAGGTCCAATGACTAATCTGTCTTGCGAACAAATAGCACATGGATAATCATTAGATAAAAAAAATCTATTAACTATATAGAGGATGTCCATGTGAGTTGTTTATTATTCGACAAATCATTATAACTCCAGGATATCCAAGTCGATCATTCCAAAGTATAAAACCTTTTGTGTCAACGAACTTCAAGTTCGCGATAATGATTAATTCAATCATTTTTATGAATGTATAATACACGTTGAAGGGAGTGCATGAAGTTTTTCTTTTATCTGCTTCTAGTTAGTGCAAAAGAAATTATGCAAACATATTCTATATTATTTTCTTGCATCGTTTTAATGTGATATCCATTGCATTGGATATTTTTAAAATTAAGCAAATTGTTTCTAAATGAAGTTGCATAGTTATTTGATACAATAATACAAGCTCTTTCAGAGCTTTCAGTGATATTTGATGTACCTAATGTTATATTAACATTATTTTCTGCTAATGTTAAGTTCAAAAAATATTTTTTGTCTTGAAAATATTGTGCGTAGTTGGACTCTCAACTAAACACATATCTTGATAATTCATATTGAATTTATAAAAATGAGAAAATAAATATTTTGAAAAATTAATTTTTATAATTAAAAGGAGTTAAGCAATATTTTAATCAATTAGAAATATTTTAACAATGTAATTTATTAAACTTTAAGGAAAATAAGAAACTCATACTTTAGACTAACTTCTAAATCAAAATAAACAACTAAGATACTGAAAAATAAACTAATCATTATTATCGAGCACCCTGCCTCAGATCAAATGACCAACATTGCCATTTGGGTCAGCAATAAAATCAGAGACGTCCAAGTGAGACATTAATTGGACCATCATAATCAACTAACTTTATCTCCATCTTTTCTTTTCTCTTGATTGATTTTTTGTAGAGATTCATAAGATGTTTTACCGTACAGTGAGTATGTGCCTAATGCCCTCTCATCTCACATCTAAAACAACTTTTTTCGTGCACTTTTTTGGATACGCTACTTTCGTTTGTTTTGTACCTTCTGAAAGTGTTGCCTTGTTACTAATAGTCTTGTTGATTATTTCATCCATGGTTTCTCCCATGTTTGTCTCACATCCAAATCCGTGTCCATGTCTATTTTCACGTCCCAGTCTTGATATTATATTTGCTTCGGAAAATGGAATACCATTTACTTCAGGCAAGGTACATGAATTAGTTGGACGTAATCCGTAATTTTTCATAATCAATTCATTATTTTGTTCAGCTATAAGTAGGCAAAATATGGGTTCTATATACTTTTTGAAACTATGTTCACAGTACTAGTGCTACAAGAGCACATCTGAGGTGTGAAAGATGTAAAAAGTTTTCTCCGACATATCTTCATCAGTATTTTTTCTCCACATAACATATTCTAGACAATTCATAATTGTACTCATTAACAGTTTTAAAATCTTGCAAAAGAAGATGCATCAATTCATAGTAGGCTTTCTGAGGGACTAGATTTTTTCGATGGTCAAATCATTCAATTAATTTTTCTCAAAGAACCTATGGATCATTTATAATGAGGTATTTGATTTTCAATCCATCTAAAGATGTGATGAAGGAAGATAAGTGTTTTTCCACGATCCTATAAAAATTCTTCTTTTTATTCTCTCCCCTATACCCTTTGAGACAAGGTAAACCTCAGTATCGAGGACTCATGACACATAATTTTTGCCAAATATGTCGATTGCAAGAAACTCAAGTTTTTTTTTTTTAATGTTTGTCGTTTGGGTAACTACACAATCATGTAGAAGGAAATACAATTAATTTCGAAAAATATAATTAAACCACTTAATAACTAATCAAGAAGTCAATGTCAACATGACATGAGTTATATATTTTCTTTCAGGAATAAACATTAATTCAAAATGATATATTCTTCGAAATATGTGTCACTTCGAAAGCACGTTGTATTTTACTATTATTTTTTCAAAAGCAATATGTCAATATTCTTTTTGAATATTAAAAATTATAATATTATGCTCTTTAGGAACAATAACATATATCTAAAATAATAAATTGTATAAGAATTTACTCTTCAGAAGTAAAAACATAATTTATGTTGGATCGTATTTAATTATGTTCTCCAAAAGCAAGTAAAATATAACTAGAATATATGTAAATAATAGTGTGTTACTTCACGAACAATATTATTTTTTAATAGAAAAATATATGAGTGCCAAATTCATAAATTATACTATATACTAAAAAAATAAAAACACGATGATAATTAATCAACGATAAACAAGAAGTAAAGAATATTAGACAGATACGCATTCACAATTAATCCACACAGAAGCATTAATTTGTGCATATATGTGATGTTGACTAATGATTTATTCATATATGCACACAGAAGCGGAAACGTAAAATTATGTCAATATTTAAATACGTGCAATTGATTGGGCATCATGGCCATCGTGCAATTGATTGCAGCATTGATTGACATCATGGAAATATTGTTTGCAGAAGAATGCAGAAGAAATTGTTGATTCCCGGAAGAACAAATATTGAGGAGAAAGCTGTTGATTTCTTTACATGGATACATATAAATGTGTATGTAGAAGAATGGACATGTAAAGAAACAGAGTAAATTAATTTGTGCTTTTATCTAAAAAAAATTTGTGTTGATAACGTGTTATAAATAGAGAGAAAAAAAGACAAGAATGGAGAAGTCAATAGATTTTTGTGTATTTTATTGTGAACTGGAGCCCCATATTTATATGGAAAAATCAGTGACATGATGATGATAATAATAATTAGGGCTACATGGGTATAATTATCATTCACTATTAACTAGGGCAATAAATGATCTACCTTTAACTTGCTGTTAAAATTTGTTAGAAATTTGTACAGACTCCTAGTACTGCTTAAAAGCACTAATTGCTAGAAACAATACTTAAAGAAAAATAAAGCATCTTAAGGCTTTGTGTGACAACTATATAATGTATTTTCAATAATCTCAAAGAATATATCCTCTTCTACTAAAATGCACGAACGGATTTCTCTCTATTATGAATGCATCCAAGTTAAAATCTCCCAATCGACCCTAGTAAATAATGGAGGTAGAATTACTTATTGGAACGATCTCGCTCTCCTATTTTCAGCACTCAATAGAAGAGAAACCAAGACATGAGATCTCACCTCTCTTTGTGACCCTTAAAGTAGAGAAGGCGCCTATTGTTATACATAGATAGATAGATACCGCAATATTTCTGGCAACAAAAAGAATACGTAGAGAAAAAAGGTCAGAACTTGGATGTCGTAGTTTCAAAATCATAAATTTAAGGCTAAACCCACTAACCTCATTGGAATCCAAATTGTACCTTGAAGAACATACAACAATACTCCGGTAGTGGCAAACCATATCCTATTAGCTCCATGTTTCTTGTGATATGTAGTTTTCAACAACCCGAGTTTTAGACAAAGTCATTAAAGGTAAAATCTTCAAAGGAAAAGGAGACGTGGGTTCAACGAGGTTTCACGGGTTGTTATTGCTAGCTAATTGTTTTACTTGGCACTCGTGATGTCATAAAGTCGCACCGAATCGTCTTCACTATCTGTTACTAATAAACTAGATATCCTCTGAAAATAAATGGAATTTATTTTTCCACCCTGAACAAGACATGAATATAATCTAGAGATCAACCAATGTTCCAAATCCTGATCATCAAGTGTACTTCAGTTTCAAGATAACATAAAATTGAAATTCATTCCAACAACATTATACCAATTTACACATACACACGCTTACACGTAATGCACACACTCCCAATTTGTCGCGAAACGAATTTGCGGATCAAAATCATAACTTAAGCATAATGGAAAAATTCTGGAAATAGAAAGTCGAAAACAGAATGCTAACAAAATCCAAGAAGACTGCTCCAATTGACATGCTGCGAACTACATCGTCCTTTAGTTATGAAATGAAGTCATCACAATCCAAGATCAATTCTAGTAATTATATCAATTAAGGAAAATTGCATAGATTTAGAATTTGACCAATAAGTGAGGAGGTTATAGGCAAAGTAAACTCCATCGAAACGTCATGCATAATAACAACTTTGCAATTGCCTTTGTTAACACCCATACGTGTGCAAATGGAACAAATTCAATTAATGATTTATTATTTATTAATCAAATTCAAGGTGAATGTCTCTTGTGCAATTTCATAATTATTCTCCTTGATTATTATAATGTCAATATATTGATAAATAACGCACATATTATTTATTGATATGTGTAAATATTTCTGAATAATGGAGTATTAATTCTTTGGAAAAATGAACATTATGTTATGCTCTTATCTCATATATTTTAGAATATTATTATGTTATTGCTCTTAAATAAGCACAACTTTATATGGATAGTATAAAAAAAATTGTGTTGATACTCTTGAAAAAACACAACCCAATTATATAAATATTAAAGAAGAACATTATTCTGTTATTCCAAAAAGAAAAAAAAACTGTACAAATTAATATTCTAAAAAAATATTGGGTTAGTCTCAAAGATTAAACGATTAACTTATATATGTAAAACTGCTAAATATGTTAATGTGATAAATATTGTGTTAATTCTCCTAGATAAGCATATTTTATATATAAATAGTCATTTTTTCTAGAAAAATTTTTGATTATTTCAAAAGAACGACTTTGTTCAAAATGATATTTTAGAAAAAAATTTATGCTTATATTATTAAAAATTCTAATAAATATTAATCGAAGAATCAGGAGATTATTTTAATGAATATCCTCGTGTTGCCTCAGGGAATATAGTTTGGTAGACATCCACTAGCTAAAATTGTGATTGAATTTATTATATTTCTGTAAATTAATTAGGACCTCCCATTTCTACCATTTAGATATTATTAATATCTAAGAGATATGTTTATTACATGATTGCATGGTACGTACATTTTATATTCTCAATATAAAGTTTGTGAAATTACTTGCTTAAAATTTTAATTAAGAGAAAAAAATTTCAGATTATACAATTAAGATAATGAGTCTTATCAATACTAGTGAATCTACATTTCAAACTTAGATAAATGTTAGTAGGAATGACGATAAATTGTTTAATGCAATTAATTGTTAAATTCCTCCAAGTAATTTTTGAATCATTAAATTTGAGAACAAATGCTTCCCATTTCTATCAAGGAAATCCTATTTTAGATGCAGCAACACTTATACTCATATATCCACCATCGAAATTCTCATTGTTATAGTTGATTATTATCAAAGCCTAATATTTCAAATCTAATCATTTTTATGAACTAGTATATGTAAAACTGCTAACTATGTTTAGTTTGATCTCTTATTAAATATCTAAAGCACCAACTATTTATTACATGATTTGCTGATTGTAAATTATATTATACGGTTTTCTTGGCATCAGAGAAGGAATTAAGAATGTGGATATAATAAACATAATGTATTATTACAAGACAATTAGAGTAAAAGTTTTATCATGCATTTACTGATGAAAGAAATAAATAATATCTTACATACTAATTTTAAATGCTTCAACTCGAATTGATGTCATGGAAACAATATATTAACATTATATTTGATAAGTCTAAGGCATACCTGAATTGAAAAGACATTTGATTACAAGATAAAAATCTTCAGAAAAATGGAGCAAATAATAAATAAATAGAGATAATAAATTGTAAAACCCGTAAGAGTTTCATATACTTGAAATATTGATAATTGTGATATTTTAATCAATTATGTGGTTAGTGGGAAAGAGCTGAATTGAAAAGAAAAATATTATTGACAATAATTTTTTGCATAATATGGTGCTATTATGAATGATAGCAATAATAATAAAGAAAAACGTCGAAGGACATAATTCTAGCGAAGTTGAATTTACTAAGTTTATGAACTTACTGTCGAAACACCTATATATGTGCATTTAAGCGAAAAGGAAATAAGAAAAATGAAGTCATATTAATTAATGGACAACGCTTAACAAAATATATTTGTATAAATAGATAACTAATCTTGTGGTGGATGCAATAATTAATTCATATCTTGTTGTTCTAATAATACATGGAATTTAATATTCATATAATAAATGTGATTATAGCCAACTCATTTGGCATGACTATTAATACTATTCACGAACGATTTAATATATTTGAAGCATGTAATCAAATGAGATTATCGTGAGTAAGAGTAAATAGATGTTATACTATTTTTTCTTGACAAATGTTTCGTTTCATTGAATTTTCTTTTTAAAAAAATGTTATTTATGCAACTTTTATGACATATCCAAAGGAATAATGTAATTTTCCCCCCTCATTAGGGTATTTTTAATAAGATTTTAACATGGCATATTATTTATGTAATGAATGTTCATAATCTAAAATGATTTATTATTTACCATCAATATAACTTTATGATTTTACTCTAGTATGGTATATATAAATTGTATATGGGATTTAACAACAGAGGGATAATAAAATATATTTTTTGATGGACTATATTGCATACTAAAGTTAAATAGTAATATGTGAATATCTCGATTGAATATGAGCAGGGGCGGACCCTGATCATAAAATAATGTTTGATATCGATTAAAATCTAAATTTTAATTTAAATCAAAGTTAATAATTAATTTTAACAACATATTTCATGAAATCTATAACTGTTTTAACTTTTATCAAAATTTACTAAAAAATTGATTTTAATCTCCACCAAACTGGGACAAAATCATAATAAATTTGAATTTTTCTCTTTTCTCTTGTTCTCTTGTACTCTTTTTTCACACTTTTTAAAACAATCCTAACCCCTCTTAATATTTTAAAGTTAGTATATAATTTCTCTACAAAGTATCACATTTATTACAAATCTTCACTTTCTAATCAAATTTTCAAGTAATTAAAAC
>CAIGRP010009152.1:0-14062 GCA_903798385.1 Fraxinus cuspidata | reverse complement strand
ATTAATAATCAATATCGTCATTCATATCGTTGCAATCAACAGTCAATGATCGTCGGCCGCCCGTGCTGGACTTCGGGGCTAGATTCGCCCCTGAAGATTGCAACACGCTACATCGCCAGCCACTCAGTTCTTAGCCATTTCGATCCTTCACATATACATCATCCTTCATCTACTTAAGATATTAGATAAATTGGTGCATGAATTATATTCAATTAACAAAAACGCGTACATGCAAATAAGATAGAATAACGACTTACCGATATCGTGGTATGAACATAATAATGAGCAAATCATGACTTATTCAAACGTAGAAAATGTAGAAATTCGAATACAAATCTTCTTAAGATGAATTTCACCACCTACATTGGTGCTAATATGATGAAATGGACATCTGTCTCCCAAAATATAATATTTCTTCCAAAATGAATATAGCACAATATTAATTTTGTCGAACAAACCAATGCTTAATAGCACTCTTCTAGAACGAAGGATATCACATATATCGAACATGAAGCTAAAAAATAATATAAATGTTATTTTAATAGAATTTGGAGAAATAAATAATTAGAAAATAAATTATATGGAATTGATTTGGAGTGAAGAAAATAGAATTATGAGGTCCTATTTATAAATTGTCATCTGTCTCTTCCTAATGATCGTATATTTTGGCAAAACTAATTCCAATAATTATATCACACCATTTCAAGATTGATTGTCTAGATTGCACGTATTTAATAGATCATGTCTCTCTACTAAGCACATTTTACATTTGAAGAGTCACATTCAATCGACACACTTATTGGAGACTTTCTCAATTTACACATTTAAATCATACATATTAAGCCATTAATTTTAACATAAGATTCTTCATGTAATATTTCCATTCAGGAGGGAGTTAATGAACGGAATGAGAGTAAGAAAGATTTTTATTTCGTTAATTAAACATTCCAACGTACATCCTTTTAAAATACAATAATAGAACTAAACAAGGGAAAAATAAATCTCCTAATTTGAAAGAGTAGTTACAGCATATAAACTATCAATTTACACTAAGTATGGAAAGATTTTGATATCCTTCCATTATACACGATTTCCTACAGTTTATCAGTAAATGAGAAGACCACAATTGACTCGTTCATATTCATGTACGGTGTTGAAACTTATTATATAAGTTTCTTTATTTCTTTCTTCAATAAAGAAGNGATATCCTTCCATTATACACGATTTCCTACAGTTTATCAGTAAAGGAGAAGACCACAATTGACTCGTTCATATTCATGTACGGTGTTGAAACTTATTATATAAGTTTCTTTATTTCTTTCTTCAATAAAGAAGGTTTCTTTTTGAGAATATTGTGTTTTAGAGTATGTTTTTTAAATCTTCATTAATTTCATCATAAGAGATAGATAATTTATCAAATGAACAATGTCATTTGAATTTACCTTATTTTCAGTGGTCCCCAATAAGCATATTTTTTTCTTCAGCTGGGCCTTTAAATGTTGGCCCAATTCTTCCACCGTTCTCGGGTCGTTTTCCTTTCATCACAATGGCTGACACCTCACTTGGCCCTTTTCCTTCATCCAGCATGATCAGACGGCGAGCATCCTCTCGTCGAACCTCCGAGAAGACCTCGCGAAGAGACGACGGTGGTCGTCGGCGAAGGATGCGGCCTCTAACGTCGTTGAGGTCATTATTTAAGCCAGCCAAGAACTCATATACCCTTTCATTTCCAAGCTTCTTCTTATACCGTACACTGTCATCTCCGTATATCCACTCTTCGTCGCTGCTGAGGTCGAGTTCTTGCCAAAGTGAAGTCATCTCCATGAAATAGTCGGTAACTTCCCTGGTTTCGTGCTTCGTTTGCCATAATCGAGCCTTGATTTCAAAGATGTGGATGAGTTCTCTGTGTCTAAGTATGTGTCTCCACCGCCTTCCAAACTTCTTTTGTAGTAGGAAGAAAAAGAAAGGTCTTTCCTATTGTTGGATTCAAGGAGTTAACCAGCCAGGCGATGACTAAATTCCATTGTTGAAGGAGTGCGACTTCTGTTGGTTTCTTCGAATCGTCGGTAAGATACCTCATCTTCCATTTTCCATCAATCACCAAATTTTATTGATTGAGCCCATTCACGATAATTTTTTCCGTTTAATTTTTCGACTGTAAGCTGAAAAGAGGAGTTCTCGAAACTGTGAGAACCAATTGTGGAGTTAATCTCCCTTTCGATTTGAGGGGCGTCGGAGATGACTGACCCGAACTGTTGATGGGAATTTTGGCCATAGGTTGCTAGGTTTAGACAACCCTAAACTCTGATACCATGAATGAAACGAGAGTAAGAAAGATTTTTATTTCGTTAATTAAACATTCTAACGTACATCCTTTTGTAATACAATAATGGAACTAAAAAAGAGAAAATGTAAATCTCCTAATTTAAAAGAGTAATTACAACCTATAAACTATCAATTTTCACTAAGTATGGAAAGATTTAGATATCCTTCCATTATACACGATTTCCTACAGTTTATCAGTAAAGGAGAAGACCACAATTGACTCGTTCATATTCATGTACGGTGTTGAAACTGATTATAAAAATTTCTATATTTCTTTCTTCAATAAAGAAGGTTTCTTTTTGAGAATATTGTGTTTTAGAGTATGTTTTTTAAATCTTCATTAATTTCATTATGTCATTTGAATTTACCTTATTTTTAGTGGCTATGGAACACATGCTGGAAACTTCTTTATTCTCATTTTTTATATAGTATTCCTTGTCACTATCATCTCATTTTGCTTGGAGTTCTTTCTTTTTGGTGAATCTCTTCTTGTTAGGGCATTTTTTTATTACAATCATAGTTGCCAGGCGAACCAGTGCTTGATAGTACTCTTCTAGAACATAAGATATCAAATACTATATCTCGAACACGAAGCTAAAAAATAATATGAAATTTATTCTAAAAGAAGTTGGAAAAATAAATAATTAGAAATCAATTATATGGAATTGATTTGGAGTAAAGAAAATGGAATTAGGAGGGTCCTATTTATACATTGTCATGTATCTCTTTCTAATGATCGCATATTTTGCAAAACTAATTACAATTATTAGATCACACCATTTCAAGATTGATTGTTTAGATTGCACATATTCAAAAGATCGGGACTCTTTATTATGCATCTTTTATACTTGAAGAGCTGCTCCCAATCGACAAACTTATTGGAAAATTTTCCACTTCACACATTTAAATCAAAGATTAAACCATTAATTTTGCGGATTAATTTTTACATAAGATTCCTCATGTAATATTTCCATTCAGGAGAGAGTTTATTAGTAAATGAGAAGACCACGAACGACTCATTCATATTCATGTATGGTGTTAAAACTGATAATATAAGTTTCTTTATTTCTTTTTTCAATGAAGAAGGTTTCTTTTTGAGAATATAGTGTTTTAGAGTAAGTTTTTCAAAATTTTCAATAATTTCATCATAAGAGATAGATAATTCATCATATTAACAATGTCATTTGGATTTACCTTATTTTCAATGGCTATGAAGCATATGTTGGAAACTTCCTCTTTACTCTTATTTTTTTATATAGTCTTCATTATCACTCTCATCTCATTTTTCTTGGATTTTTTTTCCTTTTTGGTGAATCTCTTCTTGTTAGAGCATTTTCTTATCATAATCATAGCAAACAATTTTGTTACCATTTCTTCTTTCTTTTGGAATCAACGATTGTTGCAAAAACCTCTCAATTTCTTAACAAGAAGAAATAGGTCATTAAAGTCCTCATCACTCATCTTGATGCTTGAATAGCTTTCATCAAACGTCGATTTTAAAGCAAATTAACTCTTAGGAGGCTCCTTCATTTTCTCTTCTTTTTTGCTTTTTCTTGTTTTCTCCTTTGTCTTGATGTGTTTTAGCTCATATATCATCAATGTTCCATAAAACTCCTCCAATAGGTATGTGTCGATATCTTTAGTATCTTCTATCGACATTCTAAATGAAATCCAATCATTCGAGAGAGACTTAAGAATTTTTACTCATAAATTCATCATCGGTAAATTTTCGATTAAAGCCTTTAAAGCCATTAATGATATCGATAAAACAAGTAATCATATCAATAATGAGTTCTTTTTGTTTTATAAAGAAATTTTCAAAATCTCTAATCAAAAAGATTTTTAAAGCATGCCTATATCATAAGCTTCTTTCACTTTGCTAGTAACCATGTAAGTATTTTTAAAGCATGTCAATATTATAAGCGGACTCACATGTACTAATACAGTTAAATTTATTTTTATTTAAAGCACGATAAAGTAGATTTCTGGAACAACATTTAAAGATAATTTTTGTTATGTTCTTCATACTCTTCTCTATGTTTTGAAATAATTTGATTTGATCTACCATCAATTTTTTAGGCACATAAGGACAAAATACAATAATCTCACAAATATTATAATCTATTGATTTAATGTTATCATCATTCTAACTCTTCAATAGTTATAATATGTGTCATCAAAAAAAGGATGACGACTTATAGAATGCCCCTCAAGATTTTGAAAATTATGATTAATCATTACTCAAGATTGTAAAATCTGTTTACTCTGATACCAATTGATAACTCAAGAATAATTAACAAAAGGGGATAAACTCATTTTCAATTTTTTTTTTTCAAAAACAATTTCAAATCAACTAGATCAATAAAATAATAGTCATAAGCAAAATAAGATAATTAAAAGAGTGGAATGGATACAAACGATATATTATCAAGGTTCGATCCAAATCAATAATATTGTGTCATCTGTTATCAAGCTCTCTATCATGAAAACAGTTTGCAAAACTTTCTATAAGTTCGGATGGGAGATCGATCGATTTTTTATAGTTCGGATGATCCAAGAATACCCTAGAAGGGCGACTGTGGTGGGAATGGCCAAGCTATTGGCTCGATTTTGAGGAGAGGATAGTAATGGGGATCATAAGCTTTGGTTGATTGGAACTTTCAAATCTTATGATCCCCATTACTACGCTCTCTTCCAGTTTTAATTAAAGTTAACATCTTGAACTAAAAATGTATTTTTCCTATTTAGGGTTCATTAAAGCAAAAAATTTGTATAGTATTTATAAATTATTTAGGTTTGAATTTTAACTATTTATTAAGTTTTACTGC
Organism: Fraxinus cuspidata; assembly: GCA_903798385.1. Taxonomy (NCBI): domain Eukaryota; kingdom Viridiplantae; phylum Streptophyta; class Magnoliopsida; order Lamiales; family Oleaceae; genus Fraxinus; species Fraxinus cuspidata. Next base: position 8,909 of record CAIGRP010009152.1, on the reverse strand, counting down.
AAAGAAAAGTAGAAGAAGCGTATGGAAAATGGAATTTTGATGCGAGATAATTTTGGGGTCTAGTTTTCAAATATGTGGTGCATCTTGGTACGATCCATCAGTAAAAAGAGAAATTTGGAAGAACCTAATTCACTATTGATCATTAAGGCATTACTGAGAACCAAATCGTAACCAACCGATTATTGATGCTTGGTCCCAAAATTGACCCCGTTTAGTATAGGAATCCAAGTCAAACTAGTTGATTCCATCTGGTTTCAGTTCGATTCCACTGGTTTCACGAAAAATGTCCATTCCTAATCTTAAGATCGTCCATCCCCAAAAAAAACCAACCCTCTCTAAAACTAAGAACTAGTTGCCCGTCTTGATTTAGAAGCACAACAAACCCACCCTAAAGTATGTTAGTGTCAACACGATTGAAGTAAACAGAATTTTTACTTTTTTCTTCTTGTTTAATATTATTGGATGCTATCAAATCCTCCAACCAATAATTTTATTAAATCACTAGCTTGTCATGAGGAGCTCTTAAAGGTTCCAAAATACTTGAAATGAATGGTCGGTGTGTTTAACACACCGAGTTTTTTAAATTGTGTAATTTTAATCAATTGAGAAAAAAATTACTTTATATAGTGTATATATTACTTTTATAGGTAAAAATCTCAACTTGGAAGTGAAACAAGCATAAAGGAGGTGAATTTGACTCAATTGGAGCCTTAAGAATAAAATTGAATAGCTACCAAGAAGTGTCGACTTCATTGGAAGTTTTGAAAGTGCAAATTGGATGAATTCACAAGTTTCGTGAACCAAATGTCACTTTTGAATAAGTTTGGGGACAATTTGAACATTCTCAAAACTTGTGGGGATCTAATACCACATAAACATATAGAAAAATCTTAGAATGTGTTTGATTGGCATGAAAAATATTTCATTGAAAAGAAAATATTTTTCTTTTTTTAAGGGAGACAAAAATCTACTCCCCTCCAAATGAAATGTTTTCCTTAAAAACAAGAAAAATCAGACATATTTTTAAAAATTGGAGAATATTTTTAATGAAAAGAATAGCAATCAAACACTTCAAAGTAGGAATTTAAGTGAAAAATTAACATTTTTCATGGAAAATAAATGCAATTAAACACGCTCTTAAAGAGAATTTAACACTAGAAAACATTGTTTTATTGTTAAAAAAATTGTAAGAGATTCTTGGAGGCTTTGGATGATTTAAAAAAAAACAAGAAGAAGAAGAAGGTGCAATTCGAGTGTTAACCCTAAGTTCACTAACCCAACTAATCATTGGCGAGGCGAAAGGTGACATGCGAGAGGAGGAAAAAAGCAGAAGGCTCACCTAAAAGTCACTTGCTATTTTCCGTATTTGGGTTGGCTACATGTTTTCAATAGAGTATATGGACAAATGAATAAAGCGTGATTTATAACTAAACAATTTGATAACTTTTGTAAAGAAAATGGTATCCTTAGACCTAGGGTTGTCACCCACATTCCTCAACAAAATGGACTAGCTGAAATGATGAATAAAACTTTCTCATAAAAAGTTATATGCACACTTATCAACTCTGGTCTCCCAAAACTATTTTGGGAAGAGGCTGTAAAGAATGCATCATACTTGATCAATAAATGTCCTACTAAATCTCCGAATTATAACATTCATGACCATATTTAGAATGGTCATCCTGTTGACTATTCCAAACTAAGAATATTTGGATGTGCTGCATATGCATATCAAAATGAAGGAAAATTAGAAACTAGGTCCATTAATGAATTTTTCTAAGATATGGAGAAGGGGTGAAAGGATTCAGAATTTTGCTAAGGGGTTGGGTGGGTATAGAGTCATTATTAGTAGAAATGTGGTATTTAATGAGAATGACATGCCTGTACTAAAGAAAATGATAATCCTACCTATGAAAATGGTCTAAATAAAAACTATGTGAAGTCTAATTTCCCCCCTACAGATTTAAATCTTGGAAACGAAGATTAGATTGAGGTGGAGCAACCTCGGGAACTTAATGCAAAACCTAAAACTGAAATTAGTGAACCTGATCCACTTGAAAATCCTCAAGAAAATTTTCATCTTGCTAGGGATAGAGCGAGAAGAAAAATTAGACCACCAGTCATATTTAATAAAGCAAAACTTGCCCCTGCTCTTAGTGTGTCGAAATTTTTGAACAATGAAGAGGCTATTAGTGGAAAGGATGCAAGACTTTGGCTTGCAACCAAGAAAGATGAAATGCTTTCACCAGATAATAAAAAAAAAGACCAAGACTTAGCTGATGTTTGAGGCTAAGGCTATAAGTCTACCTTCAGCCATTCGCTTTAAATTGTGTATTGAACAATGTCTAAAATCTGAAGATGAGCAAACAAGGTTGAATAGAATTCCCTACGCAAATGCTGATGGATTAGTAATGTATATCACCACACTTGATTTAGCCTTTGCTACAAGTGTCCCTAGTAAATTTATGAGTAATCCCGATGAGTGCCACTGGGAAGCCATGAAATGATTTTTAAGGTATCTAAAAAGAACTCATAACAGGGGTTTAATGTTTAATGAGGATAAAAATGGAATTAACTTGAAAGGTTTTGTAAATTCAGATTTTGCTGGTAACAGTGATAATAGAAAATCCACTTCTACTAATGTATTTACTTTAAATGATACTCGCATTAGCTGAAAATCTCAATTGCAGAAAATTGTGACTCGGTCATTTACAGAAGCTGAATATGTTGCAGCTACAAATGTTGTAAAACAAGGTATGTAGTTAAAAGGTTTGTTAAATGAAATTAGTTTTTCTGACAATATTGATATCCTATGTTCGACAATCAATCTGCAATACATTTAAACTCGTAATCCAAGTCAAAATTAAACAATCAATATTAACCACATTTTTCGTGGGTCCCACAACTTTTCAACTACACATTTCAAAAACTTTTATCAAAATCTACTAAAAATCTAATTTTAATCTCTATCAAATACCCTCTAAGTAGGAATCCTATTTTTCAAGATAGGAAAAAACTGTATAGATGTTAAATTTCATTTTATAAGAGATATCTTAGAAAAATAAGTCATAAAATTTGAGAAAGTCTCTACTAAATGTAATCCTACAAATATGGGTACTAAAATACTTCATTTGCATAAATTTAGGGATTGTTTAAATCTCCTAAATGTTAATGTTGGTTAAGAAGTGTGTACAGGTACTTGGAGCAAATGAAACAAATGTAAGAGTTAACCTCTAAATCCATTTGGGAATAATCAAAGATGTCAACCAAGGTGGAGATTGTTGGGCCATTTGCTTAACTCTTAAATGGACTCAACCACAAAGGCCCAATGATGTGATCCATCCTTAGGCCTGATCCGACTACCTCCCATCTGTGCATTCTCGTGTGTGGCTTATGCGACTTTAGTTCAGAACTTTCAAAGGTTGAGATGATGCCACATGGTTGACTGGTAGCCCTTGACTTGAGGTTAATTGGCTGTGTCGTTTATAAGCACCTGGACGCCGCATTCGTCACTATTCTTCTAGAGTTTTCTTCTCTCTGCGTGCTGCTGTTTCTCTCTGCTAACCATCTGAATTTTCTTCTGTAATTCTTCATTCTTTAATGTTGTTGGTGAGATCTGTAAATGGAGTATTGTGACGGCTATTTGTCTGTTTCTTGGTGAGCAGTAACCACTGGTTACTTGGTGTAATCTTTTTGAGGAAATAGTGTGAGAGAAAACTTGTTGATGGTATTTTGGGTTGAATCTTTTGAGTCTTGATTCCTGTATTGTACTATTTTGATGGTTCTAGTGGATTTAGAGTGATAACCACTTTGTGGATGCTCAACGTAGTGAGTAGGCCTTTTGGCTGAACTTCGGTGCCTTAGGCGAAAAGTCCTTGTGTTATTTCATTTTCGTTGAAGTTTATTTTGATTTCTTGAGACAAAAATACCATCATCTACATTACCTGTGATGTGAAGGTATCAATGTAATTTTGCAGTCATTGCAATATAAGAACATATTGAGACCTCCAGGGCAAAAAATTTAGAGATAACCCCAGCATGTTCAACTAAGGAAGATGGTCTCGCAGTGAGATCAGCACTTGTCCAAGTAAGCACTAGGAGTCGAAATCCCTCTTAAACAACGCTTACACTTACCTACACTAACAGATGATAAGTGCAACTCACGAGCAAGCCCGCATCACATGCTATTGATCTAACCAAGAAAGACCATCAAATTAGTAAATTGTCATTTTTTAAAATACTCTTTAGAATAGAGAATAATTCGTCAAGCTCCCATGGACATCTGTTAATACAACAATACATCAAAGAGAACGCACGAGTGATTCACCATTCTTCTATGCTGTACAAGGCGGCGATTGACTCTCATGAAGCCAGAGGGGTGACTAGGCTAGAATCCTCCACTGAAGAATCTTCATCTTCAGCTATCATCTACGGCTGTTTTGGACCCTAATTAAAGGGAAAAAAATGGCAACAAGAGAAAATGTCATGTAATGAAACCTATGTAAATGAAATTCACTTTTCAACCGGCACAACATTCGGTTATTATTTCATTCAAGCATTGCCAGAGAAAATAAACAATCGATTCAAAAACAATTGCAAAACTTGGTATATCTCACTCACTGATTAGAAATTGTACACATATTCACAATATGGATCAATATCTTTGAAGGAGGGGGCATAAGATGCTGAGAGGTTGCAAAATTTACAAAAAAAAGCATCAGAAAACATGTAACAATAACATCATTGAGTAGTCTGTCAACAAAATGCAACAAGGCACGAAATTCATGTATTGTCTACTCAAAATGGCCAAAAGAAATATCAAACAAGATACTTCGTTCAGTGCCATGCCACATGCTTAGTTAGTTTAAGAACCAGGGGAAAATAATTAAACCTATTCTGCAAAGGACAGAGAAAACTTATCATCACAGTGAAACTAAAAGCAACACCTTAAAAATTAAGAACTTGAGTATGGAAAAAAATTCAACCTACGCAAATGATCCAATGTCTTCTCAGATCACAAGCTATCGCATACCTATCATCAGAGTAAGAATGTTGAATCACATACTGATAAACTGTTACCCAACACATTTTTCTGTTTTTGTACAAAATTAGGAAACACATATCAATAATTCTAGTTGTACATAAATATGTACAACTTTGTTGACAAAAAGGTCAAATGGGAGCCCCCTATTGGGTGGGTGCCTGCGGCAACAGGAGCCCACCAAATAGGGGGCTGACACTTGGTCTTTTTGCCAACAAAGTTGTCAACCTTTTTGTACAACTAGCATGGTTGAACACATATATGTACATCGACACAAATAGCTGAATTCAGGTCAAGTCGACAGAGAATATTGAACACTAAAGGATGCAAACTTTCTGTAAGCTCCTAATGATTTAAGTCTACAAATCCTAATATACATGTGCCAATAATTGCAATCCAAGAACAATTGTACTAACCTATACTCTATGGAAGTTTCATCAGTTCCCACTTCTAGTTTCATAGCACGAATTCAGTTCTGTTTAGAAAAGGAAAAATTATTTTGGCTATATGATAATGCTGTGAAACCTTGCAGCACACATAAAAAATGCCCGAGAGGAAAAGGTTGAGGTTCCAAGATTAAGAGGTCTGGAATTAAAATCCACCCTTATCATTTCCCCATAGTTGTATGGGTTTGTTATTCCAAATAAAGTAGATATACACCACAATTTGTAAAAAAAAAAAACATATATATATATTTACCGAAAAACCTTGTTTCCAATAGATTTGTGGTCGCCTACACCAATACTTCTCTCCCATAATCATGATAAAACAAATAAATTAACAGCATACGAGAAAAAATCACAAAAATCGACATATGCAACACTATTGTTTTCTCATGCATAATCCTTTGTAAATTTATAAAAAGGATCGAAAAGCATTATCACATTTCACCAGCAACCCGGTCACAAGTTCACACCCATAATCGCAACGTAATTATGAAAAGTACAACATACACAGTGTCAGTAGGAATAACTCCAACAGCTCCTTCCTTCAAGAGCTCATGCGTCGGAACAAAGTGGATCAACTTGAACATAGCAAACCATCATCCTGTAAAAAAAAGGGGGCGGCCTCTTATGTGTGTTGAAAGGGTCAATTTAAATGAATTCATAATCCTCTCTAACATCATATAATTTTAGACAGCGATTAATATAATAATATAGTATCCAAGCAAAATATGAGTTCAAGTTTCGCTCCTACACAAAATTGTGCACGAGAAAAGAATATGATCTGCGTTTGAGTTTGTGTAGGGAGAAGAGAGAGAAAGGACATTGGTGAAGCGAGGGGCAGAGTAATTTAAGTGCTTGGGGCTCATCTTGACAACAGCTAGAGTAAAGAATGGACAAGTGAGCTGTGGAGGAGCTTGCATATTCTGGAAAGGGACGCAGCATGGAAATGGATTTGGATTTTGCTACATGCACATCAAGATTTACATAACGCGAACAAATTTTTTTCGAATTTCTCTTTTCTTGACTATTTTAAAAGATGTAGGCTTTTGAATGACATTTTCACTTAACTTTTCAAGATAAGTGATATTAGTAAAATTTAAAAAAATCAAATGAAAATTTTATCTTTTTGAAAATAATTTTTATGCTAGCGTTTTTACGAATAATTTATCTCGTGCATAAAAATTTAACTTTTGAGCTTTTAATGATTCATTGCTAAGATTAAAGCATTTTGTCCTTACATATGAGTTCAAATCATCTAAGTCTAATATTTTCAATGAATGCTTGATTTGACGTTAATGCTCGACTTCCATCTCGATTTTCTTTCATCGTAAATTGCGAGTCTTTTGGTAGCAATCATTTTGTATTCATTGATCAATTTGGTCATACCAACTATGAAGACTTGAATTTCAATTGTTAGAGATAAAAAAATTTGTTTGTTATAATCTAAACATGAGATCAGCCATAGGTCAACACATAATACCACGTGACACTCTACAATTTGTCAGTTTAAAACACAATTAACTTTTTCATCTAATATTTTCTCTCCACATCATATTATGTAATCCATTATATACATTTTTTATGTACAAGTAGTAAAATTCAACGGATTTAATGACTGTTGAAAAGAGAAAAGAAGTGTGGGTGAGAAGTTGCCTACTGAACTTTATGTTTACTAGTAAGAAAAAATAACGTGTTGCTGCACTAGAACATGCCGCTGCACCAAATAAAATGAAGAAAAGGAGAGAAAAATTGAGAAGAGTTGGTAATGAATTGATTCGCTTTAATCATTAACCCATAGCCTTTATATAGGCAATTACAAAAACAGACTCCAATAAACTAGGCAAAAGAAAAGCTACGACAACAGTTACTTTCTAAATAACTCTAACCACTAAACAAAATGGCTTTCTAAACAACTCTAACCACTTAACAAAATAGCTATAGACATAGACAAAATACAAACTAATAGAACCTAATTTAAATAAATATATCTTAACATCATCTCTTAAACTGATATCTACAGAAATCGGTTTAAGAAAAATTCAAGAATCTGAAATGACATCCTGCGAAGAACATACTCCCAGCATTCTTCTAAGCTTTACAAACATTAATTGCTTAAGCGATTTAGTCATGATATCAGCCACATGCTCTTCACTCTTGCAAAACATCAAATCAATTATACCGTCATTGCAGAGATCACACAAAAATGATATCTCACATCTATATATTTGCTATTTCCATGTAGAACCAAATTTTTTGAAATTTTGTTAGCCGAAAGATTATTGCAGTAGATGATTTTTGGACCTTTCTGCTGATTTTGAAGTGTTTCAAGTAGCCTCCTCAACCAGACAACTTGACAAGAGCATGAGGCTACTGCAACAAATTCAGCTTTTGTAGTTGATAAAGTTACAATTTCTTGCTTTTTATGATCGTGACACAGCTCCTGAACTCATTATAAAAACAAACCAAGATGTACTTTTTCTATCATACAGATCTCCGGCACAGTCATTGTCAAAAAAACCAAACAAATTTTCTTTTGTTCCTGGTCTATACAGAATTCCATAGTCAAATGTACCTCTCAAATAGCGAAAGATCCTTTTCACGGCTAAGAGATGATTCTCAATTGGATTCTCCATATATTGGCTTATTAAACTAACACCAAGCATTATGTCAAGCCTTGTTGAAGTTAGCTACATCAAGCTTCCAACTATTTGTTTGTGAAAGGTAGCATTTATCTTTTTCCCTCCAGTTCGCATCAACTTTACCCTACATTCAATTGGTGTGCTAATCGGATTACAATCCTTCATTTTGAACCTGTCTAGTATTTAAGAACGTATATTTTCTTTGAAATAAAGATACCAACAAATGATTGCACAACTTCAATACCAAGGAAAAAATGCATTAATCTCAAATCTGACATGTCAAATTCACTCATCATATTTTCATTAATAGCACTATCATTACCAATATCTATATATCAGATCATTAACATATAGGCACACAACAAGCATTTCTCCATTATTTCCTAGCTATGTAATAAGCATATGTAAGTGAGGACATTTAAGAAACCCTTCTCTAGAGAAATAAGCATCTATACGACTATACCAAGCTCCTGGTCTTGTTTTAGTCGAGCCTTGCAACTTGAGCAAACACCTCTTTGTAATCAACACTAGATTCTTGCCGGTGCCCTTTTACGACAAGTAGGGCTTTGTGTTGTTCTTAGTACACAAGCCTCCTTTAAAAGTTATGACGAGATTACCTTAAAACAATTTGGCAGCGTAACAATAAGATCGAAATGATAGCAGTATAATTCGAGCCCACCGAATTCACGATGTTTCCTTAAAACGAATTTGCTGCCTTCACAGGTGCTAAAGGTGTTCAGCAATCGTTTCCCAGGATAGAACGAATTTCGTCTCCTACGGAAG